>JAOTQH010152384.1:0-25149 GCA_025631255.1 Cornus kousa
GTCCTGAATTGAGACCACACCATTAAATTTTATCTCATGCTCTTGAATTCCCATCGATAGATGATACCTATTAGAGTATAAGAGATCTGGGCAACTCATATATAATTATGACTAAAAAAAAAAAAACTCATATATAATTAATTGCTTAATATGCAATAACTGAAATTAGTTACTTGCATTTAAAAAATCCACTTGCTTTAAGTTTAATTTGAATATTCCAATTCTATAAAGCATTAAGGGCTAATTAAGCACTACAGTTGTTCCTTAATCAATAAAATGACTAAAGGATGAACAACTTTAACTTTTTCACAATTCAAATAATTGAATATAGATATAGTATGTTAATAATAAAAAACTTAAATTAAAATTCAAGTTTGAATTTGACTCGGATTGTTGGCACCCAATCCAAGACCAATCCTAATTAAGTTTGAATCCACCTGCACTCAAATTGGATTTGGGTTAGCCCGTCCAATTTGGACCCATAAGCTCTTGGTATTGTTTCGACCTTAATCCTGTCAAGTCCCCAAAAGGAATATATTAATAACTAGCTAGTTCAGTATGATATATACAATTTATTTATTTATTATTATTACTATTATTATTATTATTTTTTTGCATTGAATGGAGAAATTCTATTACCCAAATGAAATTTGATTGGATTGTGTCAATAACTTTGTAGTATTTGATACCATGTATTGATATATATATATTTGTTCCAACAGGTTTCTGAATGCTGGAATATTTGGCAATGGAACAGAGTCATGCCACACACTATCTCAATCAGCAACAAGAGCTGCAATGCTAGTAAGGATCAACACACTCCTCCAGGGCTATTCAGGCATTAGGTTTGAGATCATGGAAGCCATCACAAAGCTCCTCAACCACAACATCACTCCAATGCTGCCACTCCGCGGCACGATCACCGCCTCTGGAGATCTAGTCCCACTGTCCTACATTGCAGGACTCTTGACAGGCAGGCCCAACTCCAAGTGTGTGGGGCCTAAAGGAGAGTCCCTAGATGCCGGTGAAGCCTTCCGCCTTGCAGGCATTGACGGCGGTTTCTTCGAGTTGCAGCCTAAGGAGGGCCTTGCACTTGTTAATGGCACAGCTGTGGGGTCTGGTTTGGCCTCTATGGTCCTCTTTGAGACCAACATATTACTACTTCTATCTGAAGTTTTGTCTGCAGTTTTTGCTGAAGTCATGCAAGGGAAGCCAGAGTTTACTGACCATTTGACACACAAGTTGAAGCATCACCCTGGCCAAATTGAAGCTGCAGCAATAATGGAACACATTTTAGATGGCAGTTCCTATGTCAAGGCTGCGCAGAAACTGCACGAGATGGATCCTCTTCAAAAGCCTAAGCAAGATCGGTATGCACTTCGTACCTCTCCACAATGGTTGGGCCCTCAGATTGAAGTGATTCGATCATCGACAAAGTCCATTGAGAGGGAGATCAATTCTGTGAATGACAACCCTCTGATTGATGTGTCTAGGAACAAGGCCTTACATGGAGGGAACTTTCAGGGTACCCCAATTGGTGTGTCCATGGACAACACCAGATTAGCAATAGCATCCATTGGGAAGCTCATGTTTGCTCAGTTCTCTGAGCTTGTCAATGATTTCTACAACAATGGGCTGCCTTCAAATCTCTCTGGTGGACAGAATCCAAGCTTGGATTACGGATTCAAAGGCGCTGAGATAGCAATGGCAGCTTATTGCTCCGAGCTCCAATTCCTTGCCAACCCTGTCACAAACCATGTTCAGAGTGCTGAGCAGCACAACCAAGATGTGAACTCTTTAGGCTTGATATCTTCCAGAAAAACAGCTGAAGCAGTTGATATTTTGAAGCTCATGTCATCAACTTTCTTAGTTGCACTTTGCCAAGCTATCGACTTGAGGCACTTGGAGGAGAACTTGAAGATCACGGTAAAGAACACAGTGAGGCAGGTGGCTATGAAAGTCCTAGCAATGGGCATCAATGGGGATCTTGTTTCTTCAAGATTCTCCGAAAAGGATCTTCTCAAAGTGGTTGATCACGAGCACGTTTTCGCCTACATTGATGACCCTTGTAGCGCAACTTATCCACTAATGCAGAAGCTAAGGCATGTCTTAGTTGATCATGCACTGATCAGCAATGACGCTTTGAAGAATCCTAACACTTCAATTTTCCTAAAGATTGGAGCTTTTGAGGAGGAACTGAAGGCCCTTTTGCCCAGAGAAGTGGAGAACACAAGAAGTGCTTATGAGAGTGGAAATGCAGCAATTCCAAACAGGATCAAAGAGTGTAGGTCATACCCACTGTACAAATTTGCGAGGGAAGACTTGGGGACCGAGTTCTTGACCGGAGAGAAGGTCAGGTCGCCAGGTGAGGAATTCGACAAAGTATTTTCAGCGATTTGTGAGGGGAAGATTATCGATCCACTGCTCGAGTGTCTCAAGGATTGGGATGGTGTCCCTCTTCCAATTTGTTAGATCATTCTGAACATGTATTGTTCAAATTTCTTGACATAATACTATTAGACCTGGTGTATTTGGATTATATGATTTTTTTTGGGTCTTTTGTAATAGCAAGCTGTTTGTTTTGGACTATTTTTCCCCTTTTACCTTCAATAAATTTCAGCATGGCAAGAACTATATAGGATTTGGGGCCAAAGAATGCTTGTGGCACATACATCATGTTTCAACATCATAGTAAAAAATCAGAGTCCTTTGCCAAAACAAGATGACTGATTATCCAGCTGTTACATATTCATTTTATAGGCCAGCAACAATCATAAATGCTAAAAAGATTTAAATTTATTACATAAGATATTTTAATATTATTATAAAATAAAATAAAATAATTGATAAAAAAGTTCAGCAGGGATTATGCATTTCTGTTATTGCCAGATTAAACCCCAGGAAAAGAACGTGTAAACCAAACCACTCTAGAGAACATGCAAATGCTATCCATACTGATGAATTACATATCCAGTTTCCACTGGAATTGGAACCAGACATTTAACATCAATTTTTTTTTTTTTTTTTTTTTTTCCGTCTCTTCAAAAAAGCATTTTCTTACCAATAAGCACTTCACAAGAATTAGCAAACCCATTGCTCCAGAGAGTAGAGCACCTATAGATTGTTAATATCAAAGGGCCTCTACTCCCCATTCACCTCCAAAACTAATTAAAATCTGACAATAAGGCCAAAAAATTAAAAATTGAAGGGCGGGAAAAGAAATCCTACATCATTAATTAGGCAAAAGAATAGTATTTGACAACGTACAGCTGCAGAATTTCTTTACGAAAATGTCGATATTTCATTTCTTGCACGATTAGTTTTAGATAATATGCAATATGTTAAAATTTACAACAGGTTAGTCGTCATCCAATAGACAACGGTGTCAGCGGCTTCACCTGTATAGGCCCAGCTATAACCCCTACACTACCCTAAGCTCCGAATTCTAAATAGATAAAAAAAAATCAAAGTCTGAGCCCTCCAAATCCTATAGCGGAGGCAAAAAGTTTGGCAAACATGCAGCAGGTCGATTATCAAACTCCATAAGCAACTCCAGCGCAGATAGATAGTTACCAATCCCTCCTACAATTTCAGGCCGAGGAGGTCTATGAGGGGCAGAATGATATGACGGTGGAGATGGTTGGGGAGGAAGTGGGTGAGCAGGAAGGGAAGTTGTAGGCGGACCACTTAGTACATGCTGACTCGGCATCCCAAATGCAATGTGGGTTGACGGTCTAAAAGGTTGAAGGTGTGGCGCTGGAGAACGAATTTGACCGATTTGGTGATTTCCCGTGGGAGGACGAATGGAGCTGATATTTGGGGGTCTGCTTGGAGTGCTCGAGAAAAGTGCCGAGGGATGGTGAACAACCTGTACAGGTGGCACTGTAGTATTCTGGCTGGTTGCAGGTGGGCCAACCAAAGATGAACCAGTGACATGAGAAGGTCTCGATGCAGCAGGTTGTGACGATAACTGATGCAGCTCCTGCACGAAACTGGAAGGCACAACTGCAAGGAAATTGAAGGTTAGGTGCAAGTTGGCAAGGAACACTAATTATCAGCATGGGTGTTAAAAACACAAAAAATGAAAGCACCTGCAGCTTCATACATGTGTTTATGCATATAAATAACATGTGAGCATAGTTGAAGGTAATCAGAACTGGTTCAAACATTATTATATTAAAAATTGGGACAGCTTCATGATTTTCTAATTAAGGAGGCACATAAACCGCATGGAATCTGCAACTAGAACAAAATCCCAACAATATTTACCAGTTTGTCCAATTGGCAACTTTTGTATCTAAAGTTCTAAACCACTGGTTAACGGCCTTCTTCAACATATGCAGTAATTGTGCCAAAGTTATTTTCTTTACAGGTTTGATATTATAATGGCATAATACATTTGTATTCTGATTTTCCAAGTAATATAATGTTGATTTTAATCGACAAACACAAAACTATTGTAAGACACAAGTTGATAGATAAAAATTTAGTCTCAACAATCACAAGTCCATCCCCAAGAACATTAGGGAAAAGTTACTTGCACATCATAATTAAAATTTTCCCTTTGGAATATCTGGTGTCAGAAACAATGAGATTAGAGTGTCTCATTCACGTGTGTTTAAGACACCAATTGTGCAAAGTAGAATTGTGCCACATACATCATACTCTGGAAGTGTCATCTTTTAGTTAAGACATTGCTTTCTTCAATATGTCAATTTTCTATAATAAATTTGTATGGATCATGATTCTGGAAGCTGCTCCTTAAGTTGGAAGGATGAGTATTATTTATCAAGGAGTAAACTTTGAACAACAAAGTACTTAAAGCCATAAACTATAAATTCTGGACTCAGAACCTGATGCTGATTAGCTCTTGTTTAATTAATTATTCTTCTAATTTCACCACTGGCACAGTTGGCTAGATGGCATGTAAGGTTCTCAATCCTAATGTCAGGGGCTCAAGTTCCCTTGTATTTTTTTTTTTTTTTGGTTAGGTAAACACTCACACCCAAAATGCCCACTATGGGGCTCGAACCCCTCACCTCCCCTTCGAGGGAGGAGAGGTTATACGAACTAGGCTAATGGCCCAGTGGTGCTCAAGTTCCCTTGTTGACAAGCACAAACATTCAAATTTTAATTCCAGCAATTTTATTCCAACAAAAGATGACTACTGGAATACAAAATATATCTTCAAGAAATGAGTACCTTGATGCATTTCCAGAGTACATCTGAAAGCCTCAGCAAATATCTTGTTCATGAGAACTTTATCATGATTTCTATCAAGTTCCTTCTTTTTTAGCAGAAATGCAGCCTCAGCATCCTGAAGCTTAGCCTCATACTTCCTACGAATTTGAGCATTAATTTCCTCTATCTCCTTGTCGCAGATGGATCTCAGTTGCAGCTTCTGCTAACAGAAACAATACTATGTGAGAAAAATAAAAAATAAAAAATGACACCACTTGCAAAAACTGATTGAGCAAAGTACCATGAACACTAACCATATCTTCATGGCCTTTGATAGCTTGTTCCTTCTCTTTACATAGCCTTTGCAATTCGTTTTGAAGTGGATCAGCATACAATGGTAGACTTGGAACCCCCGACGCTACTTGGGATGCAATATGTACTGGCAGATGTCTTACAAATCCACTAACAGGAGTATCAATTGGAGCGTGCAATTCCAAACTTGCACACGGCTGCAGAAAAGCTTGGTTCGGAAGTTCTGATGTATGCTCAACTAAATGCAGTGGGCCCTCGGTAGATTGGGTACACCCTTCACTGCTTGGTTGATCATCGATTCTACTGGCTAAACTTACATCAAGCTGATTAAGGCCAAGAGGTAAATTTGTAGCATTTATAGGGGGATGCAATTCTAGAGTTGCCCCAGGTCGCAAAACAGCATGATTTGAAACTTCCACTGGGTCCTCAACTAGTTGTGAAGGAGCCTTGGCATTTGGGACAGAAGTGTGTCCTTCAGCACGAGTCTGCTGTTCAACCCCATGAACCTCAAGTAAATCAGGTTGACCGCAACCAATAGATAAATGGTTAGATGATGATGGCTGCGCTTCTGCAACAGGCTCATTTATTGGTGCTTCATTAGTATTTTGAACGGTTAATCCATCATCAGCTTGATACAATGATGGAATCTCCACTTGCTGCACAATATCCTTAATTCCACCAGCTGGGGCATCCCCATCTCGCTTTCCAGTACATGTCAATAATTGAGAACCTTCTTCCCGGACAGCATGATTTGAAACCTCTGCTGGGTCCTCAACCAGTTCTGAAGGAGCCTCAGCATTTTGGGCAGAGGTCTGTCCTTCAGAACAAATGTGATGTTCAACCCCATGAACCTGAAGTAAATCAGGTTGACCACAACCAATAGATAAATGGTTAGATGGTGATTGCTGCAGTTCTGCAACAGGCTCATTCAGTGGTTCTTCGTTAGCATTTCGAATGGTTAATCCATTGTCAGTTTGACACAACAATCGAATTTCAACATGCTGCACAATATCATTATTTCCACCGGCTGGGGCATCCCCATTTCGCTTTCCAATAGATGTCGATAATTGAGAACCTTCATCCCTGAGAGCCTGACAAGATAAAGATTATGAAAGAAAATTCAGGCAGCTGAATCAGATCAGTTTAGAATTCTAACAGAATTTCTCATGGAAAATGTATTGGTCAACATCTGAATAACCATCGCTTTGCAACATTTAAGAAAATACTAGCTCCTTGGGCTGAATTACCGTTATTCCATTAACCATACTTTCTCATGACAAAAGGTTACTACCAGGAATCAATCCAGTAAAGAGTCCAGAAGAAAGCATATGGTTGTATAACTTGAATTTGTGAACATTTACATAAAGCCACTGAAAAGATCATGATAAAACAAGTTTTTCACATAAAACTATTTAAAAAAACACGGAACAAATTGTATACCAGATCCTGTGGAAACTGGCCACCTTGAACTGGAGTAATGACTGGCTGCACCGAAGTTGATTTGACTGAAGATAGCTCCACAGAAAGTAAATCACCATTGATGGGGCTACCAGCTGCCTTATTAGGGTATCTGGTAGCACTGGGTATAATATTCGAGTCATTTCTTCTATCGTTCTCTCTATCGGATTCCAGAAACAACCCATTAAAATGTGAATCACTGTCAGTGGAGCAACCAATTGCATCATTCTCATTTCCCTTAACATTTGGTATGATATCTGTTTCATGTCTTGTATCATTCTCTCCATTGGATTCTACAGAAGTTCCCATTTTTATGGAGTCAGCAGAGCGCACCATTTCACTAAGAGCAGTTCCAGGCATTTCTAAAGGAACTTCCTGATCTGGGATGCTTGACGGAGCTCCATTAGGGATTTGTTCTTCAGAAAGCATATCCACAGAGACTAGATTATCAGAACAGTCACCAGAACTGCCTAATGAATTGGAACGCAGCTCACCAACAAAGTCAACTTGTGCCAAGGGCTTCATTGCTGCCAACCAACGAGCCCCCGCCTTCTTCCTCTCCTCATTCCTTTCAGCCAATTGATGTGCCTGAAGATCTTCAAGGCATTTGTCCTTCTCGCATTTAAGATTTTCCAATTTCTTAGCAAACTCCACATCTAATATTTTGAGCTTATCTGTTCTCACTGGAATACAAGAGTATATAGAGCGAAGAAGAGCTGAATCTATCCTGTGCTGTTTCTCCAGCTGTATCTTCTTTCCCTCCCAAACTATGGAGAACTCCTCACTTTCCTCCTTTTGCTTTAGAAGGAGCTTCATCATCAGCTTTTCACATTTTATCTGAACACGATTGATACGTTTGGGGAGATCTTTATCTGTCACTGTATGGTTTGGTGCGTGTTCCTTTTCTAAAAGGACCTGTTCATCAGCAAATTCTTGGTTCTCTGGTCCATCTTCAACTGCCAGTTTCAAGTCTTGGTCTGACACCCTTGAATTTAACAGCTCTTTTGTAACATCTTGAGCTACCAATATTGAGCCTTTTGAAGAATCTGATCCCTTGAGATTCTTTGTACGGTACAAGAACATTTCCTCTTCTTCCTTGTTGCCACATATGGGGGTGGGTGGCACAAGCGATTCCTCCCTAACAATTTTATCTTTGAGGGATGAAGATGAGATCGAACACTGAAATAATCACAGCATACCAGTCAAAAAGGTGAGAGAAGAAATGACAAATGATGAATGTGAGAGAGAGAGAGAGAGAGAGAGATCATGATATCTTACAATAGTTTCTGACAAATTAAGTGTTCGATGTTTTGAAATGGAAGAAGAGAACTTTACAAATTCACACACACATATTTGGAGGCCTTTAGATTTCTTCCATTATTCTTTGGACATATATATCCTCTCCACTCCCTTCTAAACTATTTGCGTTGATGTTACTTCTCAGAAAGGAGGAAGAGGGGAGTGCAGCAGGAAACCATGGGAATGACAGAAAAAGAATGATTAAGTGCAAAGAGATAACTCATATTTGTGCATTTTGTTAGTTCTATTGTGCAAATTTATAGAAATGCCCATTCTAATTGTCAATTACCATTTTCTTTGAAAACTTAATATGTTAAGAAGCCCAACAATGTATATTGAGCACTAACACTCTCCCCAATGTGCAAACCTGTCTCGCACGCGCAAAGTCAAGGCAAAAGACAAACTTGCACATAAAACTGGTGAACAAACACAGAATTGGACTTAGGACCTCCTCAAACCAAGGCTACGATACCATGTTACCCTACAAATTAGGCCCCAATACGTTTTTAGGAATGACCCAACAAAATTGTGCAGTGAAGTGCTTTCTACTTTCGAATAATGTTTTTGTTCCTATAGAGAAAAAAAATGCAATGCATTAATAAATTTGACAACTAATTACAATCTGGGATATACCATTTCATTGATTTGATTTGATTTGATTTTATTTTTATTTTTATTTTTTTTTACATTTGTAACTGGTTGAGTTTTATATAATTTTACACCCACTGATAGATGAGATCCCGTGGTGAAGAAATGAATACATTTTTCTCATCATATCTGGCATTAATTTTTTATTTTTATATTTTTTTATTTTTATAGGGATAATTGCTTGATAAAGGCTAGCAATCGTGAGGTGCAGATTTTAGTGAACAGCCTTTTCTGCAAAATAATGCCAAGATTTGGTTTATCAGTCTTACCTTCATTCCCAGACTCCCAGTACCTTGTGTCCCTTAATTTTTTTATGTAATTCTATGCAACCTTTTTGTCCTCTCTTCAACTGTACCCTGCCTCCTCTCTTTATTGAGTGTCCTAAAAATCCAATCAAGGAATCAGAGTATTTAAATTTTTTTCCCCCTTCTCTTCTATTTAGGTAGAACTAGGAATATAGACCAGGCCTATGACATTCTATATCAGTTACAATAAATAAATAATCACAACATACTTGGATGAGAGTAGGTGTGACTTGGCCAAGTAAGATTGATAATGACCCTTTATTGCAATGTTACAGCCGAGTCCGCAGTCCAGCCTTTAAAACAACCATTTTTACCTCAATTTTTTTATTTTTTTATTTTTATTTTTTTATTATTTTTTTTTTTCCGATTCTCTCTTTCTAAAGACTTCCTCTACCTTCAAACTCGTCCTAAATCTAACACCACTGAATCAAAGCTCAAAAAACATTAAATTTTAGCCCAATTTTTCAAAGCAAGCACTCAAGCTTCCAAAATATCAAGCATCCAAATACCTGATAATAATTTATTATGAAAATGTTGTTTGATGCTAGATTTATAAACTTTATTTGTAGATCTTGCTCTACATCTTCAATGTACTGATTTTAAAATTACTTTCAAATTTCTTCAAAGGAGTATGTGTATGTGAGATTCTCATAGTCTCATACAATCACGTAACTAATATTTGAAAGGAGTAAGATGTTACAGTCATGTTTCTGTAGGTTTTCACGAACATAGCATCTATGTGTAATTAGAGTAAACCTCAGGGGTTGTCAGAATAATTTACCCAATTTTCTTTCTGTTGAAGATATTTAGAAGTTGTGAATTTTAATTTTTAAAATCCATATATTTTCTACAAATTTAGAAGAGGATTACACTTACACCTAAAAAAAATCGCATTTCCACCCAAAAGATTCTTCTATTTTTGCATGCAGCTCATTTTGTGGTGACAGGTATTCCTCACTTTCAAGTTCCAACTTCCATTATAGAACATTGATATGTACAATTTATGAGTTGTTTAGTCATATTAAATCACCTGAAAACATTGATCAAAATCCACCAAAAATAATCAACCTAAATTTCTTAGATTCTAAAGTTAAAAATTCTGCATCAACTTGATGAGGCCATCGTGTATGAGGTAAAAAAAAGTTTCACACCCACAGCTTTTAGTATCATAACATAATGGATGTTACATCCCACGTCTATTACATGACGACTGCATCAGCTTCATCTGCTATTCAGAACCTTGATCAAAGGAAACAAATGGCTCTAAAAGAGCCGAGCCGATCCAAGTAGTGGGTTGCTTAAGCTCTCTCAGAAACTAAACGAGATTCAGAATGAAGATAGAGCATGGCTTGTTCAACCAGTATTGTGCTAACAAACAGCATTTGATAGCACGTCTTAAAGATGACAAACAACCGGGGTAGAAAAGCAAACCAACCTTAGGAATAGACGTCCCACGTGGGTCCTTGTTTAATGTCGCATTGCAAGAACAAACTTCTTGCTTTGGTGAATCACATTCTAACCTGCAAGATATGAAAACAAAAATTAATAAATGTTTCACAATGCCACACAATTAAATTCATCAAAGAAATAAAAAAACGAAACAACAGAAACATATGCTTAGAGTAAGAGGTTGTGGTGTATTTGCCAGTTCCTCAAATAAAAATTTGAGAGCATCAACATGAGATAAGGCTTCATTGGGTTCTAGTTCAAGGAAGAACCGCAGTTCCATATTTGCAGAGGACTGCAATTTATAACTCATGAAAAGTGTGTGTGCGTGTGTTGTGTATAATATACTGTTCACCTTGGAAGGCAATACCCTGTAGCAAATAATGCCCTATACACAGCATGTCCCGCAAATTTTGTGGCAACACATATTCTAGATAGCAAGCTATCAAATTCCAACTTCCCTCAATCATTAAACATCATTTCTAAAATCTTATCAAGAAACACATTCCATATATATAAAATCTTATTGAGATGTGTTCCATATATAAATAAATCAATAATTATTGGGTAAATTACCTTGACCTACCCTGTGGTTTGGTTTAATTACCTACGGATTAAAGTTTTGCAAAAATAACTATGACACTCCAGTCAGAAATTGCAACCGTTAGTTGATTAATATTTATTATATTACTTCGTATTACTAAAATACCCCCAATTATGAAATATCAATATAATACCAGAATGATGAAATAAGCAGCCATCACTAAAATGACATAACCCATATCACTCCATCACTGCCCCGTCGCCTCCCAAATCCATTTCACCCCCAAAAATCCATCCCCTATTTCCTGGACAATAATGGATCTCTCTCCAATGACGTCATTAACCCACCATCTCCTCCTCTGCCTTTCTGTATCATGGTTGGCCTCTTTGCTATCGTCATTTCCACTGCTGTAAATCCCTAATTTCCTTCTCCACCTCCTCTTCCTAACCCTCCATCAAAACCCTAATTTCTCAAGCCAAGAAGGTCAAGAATAATTCTTAGACTTCCTTTCTCACCAAGATCAGAGTACTTGGCCCTAAAACCCTCATTCCCTCTCACAATTTTGTCAAATCTGTGGCATTATGGCATGTTTGGTGGTGACATCAACACAAAAAACCAGCCCCAATCAAGTTGCACTCCATTGGTGCTTGTGTTCATCAGAATATCGTAAGGGTTGTTGGACTTGAATGAAGATCCAGTGATGAGGAATGCCTTAGAGGAATCGGTGGCATTATGGCATTGTTGGTGTTGATGGTGGAGAGAGTGCGTGTGTCAGGCTGGTGGTGGTGTGGAGAAAAAGAGAGGTGAGGGGGGGCAGTGGTGAATAGGTGATGCTGGACGGGTGGAGAAAAAGATAGGTGAGGGGAGCGATGTGGTGCTCTTGGTGGCAGAGGCAGCTGGTAACAGTGGTGGTGATTGAATAAGTTTCTTTAATTTTTTTTAATTATATGTCTAATGAAAAATTATAAGTATATTAAATTTTAATTGGGAGTAATTTTTTCTTTCTTATATTTTTTATATAAGTTAAATTGTGATTTTAGAAAATGAACAAGTCTATTAAATCTTTCAAGTAAGAAGAAGGGTAAAATAGGCATTATTATAATTTTCTTTAACGGAACAAACGGTCTGTTAACGGTAAGGGAGGTATTAGATTAGTCAATGAAACTTCAAGGGTAGTTGACTTAAAAAATTTGACAGTTTAATATGTGGGCAATTAAGCCAAACCTCAACAGAGGTCAGAGTAATTTACCCATAATTATTTTACAGCATAACATCCATAATTATTTTACAGCAATACATGACATGTGTGCCACTTTATTTAATTTGTAATGCAATGAATAATTTCACATATGATATGAAAGGTACCATTGCTGACTTCACATAGGCCATGTACCCAAAAAAATGGTTATGGACTTAAAATATGTAACCACACTTGTACCAATAAGTAGTGGTGACGAAAATACTCGTTACACAGCAACTGAGCTCATTCGTATCAGATATGATCACACAATCCTAGGATCCAAACTAAACAAATCAATTCGGATTGTATGAAAAATCGTAGAGAGGTAGGATATGGTAAGATCGCATACCGATAATTCAGGATCACTGTAGGATTGTGCGATAGGATCATTCAGGATAATAGAATAGTGAAATAGGATTGTTCAAGATACTCATAAAATCCGATAATTTGTTTTTTTATAATACTTGAAAATATTTGCATATGTAATTGATATTTAGTAGGTTGTGTTACAAAATTTTATTTTCCATTATATATCAATTTTGGTATTAGTAAACATATATTCCGAGGAAAATGAGAAAATGGAATGATCTAAATCTTGATGTTCTCATGTAAAAAATACCTTGTAAATTTCATGTTGATTATCATATATCAATTTTTTGTGTGCGCGTGTGGGTTTGTGTGGGTTTTTAAACTTGATCTCAATCATTTTTAAGATACTTATAGTTTTCTCAATCATTTTTAAGATACTTATAGTTTTAGTGTTTCTTCAGTTAACTATGTAGGATCTTGTGATTCACGATCCTACCCTACAATCTGATCCAATGGACCCCCTAATCAGTCCAACATAGGATCCCAATCCTAACCACCTTGGAAATTGTGTCCAATACCGGTTTCATAATTGCAGAATACTCCGCTTTAGAGATAGCAGAAATCAAGGCTTGGTGAAAGGAAAATTTTTGAAGACCATAAAAGAAAATTTATTTCAGATTTTAAAAATAAAGAGAGAGAGAGAGAGAGAGAGAAACTATCTAGGCCCAGTTATCCTACCAAAGCTGAAATTGGGAGACGCTCATCATTTGCTAGGTTGAGGGAGATTCTGATGTAGTAGTAAGGTGGGTGGCTTTGGCCTTATGACTTGACGGTCATTGGTTGAGAGAAATATTTGACTCATCTTCCAGTTTACAAATGAAAAATAACAAGGCTCCTAGATAATATTTACAAATGAAAAGCAGCAAGGTGCTAGATTAGCAAATGTGCTATGTGAAACATGCAAAGAGGAAGGGAAAATTTGGAAGTTCATATGAGTCCACTTGGTACCTGTCCAATAATGGTCTTCTTTAAAATAAGAAATTGAGAGTATATTAATAGTAAAACAATATCTACATATAAAGAAGGATGGGAAATCTCTCCACCAAAGCAGGACCTAAATCACTAATTGCAAAGAGAATTTCGCAGCATAAGGACAAGATATATCCCAAGCAACCAAGCAAGCAACCAACCAACACAAGGAGGGTAATTTTGAGGTCCTAATTCCAATAGATTTAAGAGATGCCAGCAAATTATAAGATCTATGTAATAAATCAATTCCATAATGTTAAGTTTTTGGAACTTGAGAGAAATTTTGAACCGCTGACTGATTGTAAAACAAACCTAACCCTATGGGTGAGGCATAAAAGATCATTCTAGGTGACATCTCCAGAAGATTCTTCCCCTTCAACAAGATCGGATTTATAATTCTAATCAAAACTACTACAACAAACTCTAATCATTTCCCTACAATTTTGGAATTTACTTTAACATTAGAAAGTACAACTGTCAATTACTTTAAAAATCCACAAGTAGATTCCACTAGTTTACAACCCCACCAGACACCAACTTTTCTTCTACACTTTTTTTTTTTTGGATGGTAAAGCAAACACACACACTTTTTTGCCCATGCCCGGGCTCGAACCCCTCCCCTCTTCTTTGAAGATGAGGAGGTTATACCATTAGGCCAAAGGCCCTTTGGTAACTTTTCTTCTACACTTGAGGCCCCTCAATCCCAAAGCTTTCTGTAACTTTTCCCACCATAAATCCAATTATAGGCAATGCTATTCCAAGTTCTGTTTCACTGTAGCACATCAACGATGAGGCAGATTTCTTAAGCTACAAGTGGCTGGCAATTTCATGACCTTGTAGAGATCACCTTTTTTTTTTTTTTTTGATAAGTAAAAATATATTAGAAAGCGTTCAAAAGGGGAACGAGTCCCAAGAGCTGTACAAAAACCAGAAACAAGAAACAAGGAAAAGACCTATGGTCTCAAAGAACCCATAAAGTCTACAAATTCATCTATGGATGAAAATTTTCTCCCCCAACCCCAACAAAAAAGAGAAAAGATAATGGAAACTTCAACGCCCCAATGGAAGATTCCACCCCATCAAAAGATCTTCTATTCCGCTCTTTCCAAAGGCTCCACCAAATGCAAAAGGGGGTCACCCTCCAAAAAACCCTAACATGCACCCCCACCCTTTGGCCCCTCCAGATATCCATCAAATCCCTTGAGGTCCAAGGCATGACCCAATGGACACCAAAAAGTTCCAAGATAAGACTCCAACAATCATGGGCCGCATGACAATGCAAAAGAAGGTGATCCACGGACTCTCCATCAATCTTGCAAAGACAACACCGGTTCACACAAAAATCTTACCCCAAGCAGCTGTCCACACAAAAAAAGACCACCCTAAGAGGCGTGCCTTTGACAACCAAACCATCTTCCACGAGAAATTGGAGCCGTGAAACCCAGAGAGATAGAAAAAGAAGGACCGGACCTAAAAAGTCCTTTGGGCCGACGGCACCCAAGTCAAGGAATCCACACCAGTACCGTCCACCTCCTGTCCATACAAGAGAGCCAACAAACCAATGACGTCATCCAACTCCCAATCCTGAAAAGAACGCCGAAACCTTACATCCCATGACAACCTACCGCTATCAAGACGATAGCAGTCAGCAACCAAAGCATGTCTGTCAACAACAATCCTGAACAGCCTTGGGAACAAAAGAGACAATGGGCGTTCCTCGCACCACGAATCCTCCCAAAACCGGACATTCTTACCATCCCGACAATGGGCGTTCCTTGTAGAGACCACTTTTACCCTCTTTTAAGTTGTTGGAAACGGTTGTATTCTCGTACTACTGCTGCTGCTGCTCAGACTGAAATTATGTGCGCGTGTATTTGCATGACTGTATGCAGTGGGTGGTGTAATTTTGATTTACTTTATGTGCTGCATCCTCTTGGCACAGAAAGATTTCTCGTCCTTCAAAACCCCATCTTAGTAGTCCATTCAACTTCAGAAAAAAATCAAATACCAGGCTTTCAGCATTCCATTTCAGTCTGACAATTATTGTCATACATTCTCCATGCAAAACTTCTCATTTTTATGTCACTATGCTCTCATATTCATTAGTTTTACCAAAAATCCAGCCAGCAGAAATCTTCAAATTCCAGATAGAAACTGAGTTGAAAAAGGGGTAACCTGTTCCATTTCTAAACTGGAACAAATTGTTGTGGGTACTGCCAGTCAAAATGAAACCGAGTTGATAACTATGATTCATGTAAAAAAAATTTCTTCCTAATATATTTTTCTGGTTCTTTATTACAATTTATTAACACATGGTCAACCATTATTTACTTTAAAAAGTGAAAAAGCGCCAATGTCTTAAACATTTCGTCTACAGAACATTCTATGATGTTACAATTTTCATAATAATTATTTTGTTTATACAGAGGAACTGTATTATCATATGAAATTCAAATACAACTCTCTATGCTTCATACACGTACAATTACATATGCATATAGTATTAATGTTTAAGAACAATTATGATATTGTCTATGTTACAGTAAAATATTTTTTGACATGACCATCAAACACAACTCTCTGTGATTCCTACACATGCACACATGGACCCCACATACACCTCTATTTAAAATCGAACAGTAGCTTTCCTCTCATGAAATGTGCTCTACCACAATCAAAGACAATAAATAATGGCAGGATATATTTATAAATGAAATATTAACAACAGAAAATGTGGAAGCTCTTCAAATAAAATAAATAAGCTAACAAAATACAACCGAGGATCATACCAAGTTCCAAAATGACATTATAAAAGACAACAAAATTTAAAGCATAATCATAAATAAAAGATTTTTTTTCCCCTAAGCATAAATAAAAGAGTATAATAGGAAAATAGAAGAATGTATACAACTATATTTTTTATTTTTTTGAAAAAAACACATTGAAACCTGATATGATGGTTATGTACAATAAGGAAGACTTTCACATTTTCAGGATTAATTAACAAATAGCTTAGATAACTTTAGAAGTCTAATTATGTCTTGGATCATGATTGATTTCTGCACTCTTAGATAGTTATAGCAATCCAACAAGTGCATGCTCTTAAAAATGTGAAGGAACTTGAAGATTCACATCAACAATTTGTGAAAGGTGGGAGGACTCAAATTGGTGGATCTAGACACAGAATAAAAGAGGCTTAAAAGAGTGATGTTTTAATATTAGTACCTTTTCCTTTTAGAACATGCCACGCAGGTTTCAACATAATTGTGCGTTTTGCTCCCAGATGATGGTGGAGAAGCAGCATCTACAATACAAGTGACAATCATTAGGATCAGCAATTGTGCAGAGTTTTAAGACAACAGAAATTAACAAAAGCAAACAAAACCAAGACTCGAACGTAGATTTTTCCAGCCATAGTTACAAAACAGAGGAAATTCAGGGTGTTTCCTAGTCCCCTTCATTTATCAAGTTTGAAAATTGTAACAGGCATGTAAAGAAATTTGTTGCTTATGATAATCAAACTGTAAATAATTGATAACAAATTTTAGCCACTCGAGGGAGGAAGAAGGATTCACAAAAGAAAGACTTTGGCACCTTGTAAAGTATCCATTCTTCGTTGTGGCTTAAATAAAGCCTTGTAAGTGCGGGCAGTCATTCTCATCTTATTCAAACCAGCAGGTTTTGGATCCTGTTTAAGCCTTTTCAGGAAAGGACCACTGTCATCATCCTTAATTTTACGACTAGATTCAGCATCATTTGTCATCCTTTCAGCTGTGAATTACCAAAATGAAGTAGAAACTCTTTCAAATTAATATGAGTAAGAAGGATTCTCTTCCATCATATCAACAAACAAAAAAGTAAAAACAAAATGTTTCGGTATTGGAAATTTATATTGATAACCATAACGAACTTCATGCAAGAATAGAGTTAAAAGAAGAATAATATCCCCTAAGCTAAACATGTCAAATGTTATAAGAAGTTGCACCAAAGGAGTTAAGAAATCATACTGCCCAACACATGATCCAAACACACCAGCTCTTCATGCCAAATGTTAATAATTAAAAGCAACATGTCTGTTCTTAATGTCAACTGTAGTTTCCTTATATAGAAAAACTCCATGCTTCAGCTAAAAGTGCAACCAATCAGTAAATTAAATAAGACAGATACTCAGCACCCAATTGAGTACAAAAATGAGTATTCAACTGGTAGATCAAGGCCCATCCAGTGCTGCTTCAATATACCTTTGGAGAGAAATCCTCTGAACAATTCTAAATTTTGAGCATTCAATACAAAGGTCTAAATCTAGGAATGTCGACTAAAGGTTCATTGTATGAATACATGTTTAATATAAGTAAAATATTTCCAAACATCATGACCAATTTACTTTCAACCTGTACAACTTAACCAAATTTAAGATTTGTGGGCGTGACTGATCTAAGGACAGCCATTTTTTGGAGCCCAACAGCAAACACTATCCCTATAAGAACCCTTGCAATGCTCCGTTAGTGGATAGTGCACTCCTTCAATCTAGCAACTTCTAACCAAATTTATAAATTTCCAAAATACTTTCAAAAGAAGTACTGGTGAATAACATAGCATTCAATCCCTATGCAAGCAATTTAACTCAATTATTGTCACTACCAATACAATATAAATGATGATCCATCAATTGAATTAACAAATGTCAAAAGTTACAGAATCATATTTGGCGGTAATGCATAAGCTCAATCATGATCAACTTATTCACCAACCTGCAGAGCATCGTTGCAAAACCTACTCAAGTTTTGCACTACTTTGGGTTACAGAACAAACACAAAAGCTAGAAATGTCCATTTCAAATCGACCAAAACCCTATAGTTGGGTCTCAGTGACAAAAGTGTGTGTTAGAGCCATGAACCACAGTTTTGATAAAAATAAAAATAAATAAATAAATAAAATGAACCACGGTTTTGAAAGTCTTTTGAAAAAAATAAAAGTAAAAATTGATGAATGATATGTAACCTGAGCAGGCGCATTGCTCAGGGAACACAACTCACGAGCAGCATAAGAAACTTGTTGATTGATGGGTACTTACTTTTCTATTGCAAGTAAATCAACAATAGTAAACTTAAATAGAGAGATGGGTAGTTTCATTTCTTTTGTATGTATTTATTAAAAACACCAGCTAACACCAACAAAAAGTTGTTGGGGGCTTGATGGTTACTTCATTTAAGTACTACTATAGACATGAAATCTAATACATGCAACTCATATGGTTTTTGATATGTTAGTACAAAAAAGGTGAGCTCGTTTCTCTCTCTAAGTCTCTATCTATTTATAATTCTATATATATGCGTGTACAAGTACTCTATCTAAAAAGATGTGTGCAGGGGTGCAATGTATATATAGTACCATTAATTAGTACCTGCTGAAGAGGGATTGATCTCTCTGTATCTATTAAGGTTTAGCGGTTGGACTAGTTGTTGGTATTGTTGAATAGTATGATCTCTTGGGCGCTTTGAGGCAGGGATCCAAGTGCTCCTGATGTGGGTTTGGCACTGAAACCCTTGGCTTGTACAACAAATCCTGCACCTCCTGTACACACAGTTCTTCTTGGCTTTGTTTCCACACTTTCGGCATCTCATCATTGATCTTCTTAATTGTGATGATCTCACCAAATTTCTTGATACTACTACTAATTTGAAATCATATCTTAATTTCTGGAAGAAAAAAAATGTAAATTCAGAAAATAAAATCAGTTGTATAATTCTTATTTCTTTAATACTTTTTGTTGTTTGTTATTTGTAATGGTCTGGATGGTTTATCGAAATAAATCAGTTTGAAAACGAAGAGAAGCTAGAAGCAATTTGGTGTTCCTGATGCTTGACAGGCAAGCTCAGAAACGAGGAACAACTGATAAAGAAGCTGAAGTGATGAGGAAGCCAAAACGATAACTATAATCCACAATGGACCACGTCTCTGAGATCTCTCCCAAAATCGCAACAGGAACATAACGGAAAGAATTTCAGATTTCAGAGCAAACGTAAATCTCCTATAAGAAGCAGGTCAGAAAACTCAAAAGGTACGACAAAAATTACATACAGAAGTCTTTCTTTAATATACAAATGATCGAGTACTAACTCGATTGTCGGAGTGTACCCCGCCGGCACCACACCGGTGCTAGTCTCGGTTACTACTGCAAGAAGATTGTGTTGATTTGGATTGTACCAGAATCACAAATCAACAATAGGCAAAATATTTCCATATATCACGAACAATTTACTTTCAAACTGTACAACTTAACCAAATTTAAGATTTGTGGAAGTGACTGATCTAAGGACAGACATTTTTGGACCCCAACAGCAAACACTATCCCTATAAGAACCCTTGTAATTCTCCATTAGTGGATAGTGCACTCCTCCAATCTAGCAATTTCTAACCAAATTTATAAATTTACAAAATACTTCAAAAGAAGTACTGGCAAATAACACACTAACATAGCATTCCATCCCTATGCAAGCCATTTAACTCATAAATGACGATCCATCAATGAAATAACGCATGTCAAGAGTTACAGAATCATATTTTGGTGGAAATGCATAAGCTCAATCATGATCAACTTACTCGCCAACATGCAGAGCATCGTTGCAAAACCTACTCAAGTTTTTCACTACTTAGGGTTACAGAACAAGTACAAAAGCTAGAATGTGCATTCATACAAACCAAAACCCTAGAGTTGGGTCTCAGTGTGCAAAAGTGTCAAGAGACATGAACCACTACAACTGGTTCAAAAACGCCCATGAAAATCCCTAATTTACATGTAACTGAATTTTACTTCAGGGAAAAAAAAGCTTGAGCAGATATTATCTATTTATCTTTGAGATTTAATGAATTTCCAATAAAAAACATTAACATAGACCAACCTGCTAGAAAATATCTTCTCGGGAAGTACGAGGGACGATGATGGTCTGTAATATAATATCTACTGTATATTTTTACTAGGATTTTCTCGGACGGATAAATTTTCCGGGAAAAATGAAAGAACAGGGACAGTAACTAGGAAAATTCGAAGGCGTGAAAAAAGAATAACACGTGTTGCCGTCTAATATATGGTCTTGGCACTTAATATTATTGTTTTACGTATTAACATTAAATGGAAAGGTAACGTCCCGCCTCTGAAATGACGAAAATGACCTTCGTTTTGAACGGGTTTCCTCTTGTAGCTTTGTCTTTTTACTATTACCAAAATGACATTTTCCCATGCCTTCTTTTTTTATGAAAAATTACCATTTAGGTCTAAAGTTGGTTCTGAACCAAAAAGTTGATATAATAACTCTAAACACACTTTTAGTGCATTTTTTGGAACCGAGAACCATAAATTTTGCAGTTGAGTGGATTACAGCTGTATGACAGACTACAATGCAGCATGGCACACATGTGTGAGTGAACACACGTGTGAGTGATGTGAAAGACTGATACATAGAGTATATAAGATAATCCAACTTTTACGTTGAATGGTCAACTTTCTTGTAATGATTTGGTCAATTTTTCATATCTTTTAGGTCAATTGCGTGGATCATGGGCTGTTGATCAAGCCAATTCTAATAATTTCTTCAATTCAATGGATCAAGTGCGTTACAGTTGTGTGGCACCCGTTGGTTCGCACCACTCCTACAAATAATATGCTAGATTTTAAATATTATACAATTGGTAATTTGCTAGTCACATGCATTTAGGGTGACAAACAAGTGAATTAGGTGGGGTTTGGATATGATTAAATATGAACAGTCTAAAAATGACTTAGGTTAAAATAGGCAGGGCCAATGACCCACCACCCCGTTTTAGGGAAGAAAAAAAAATTTACTTTATATAATTTTATTATTATAGTTTTTTTATTTTAGATGGATAAAAATTAATAAATATGTATATGGATAATTGTAAATCCTTCAATTTATTTTAGAAATTTTATAAATTTATATTATTTTATGACTAGACATGCATGAAAGTAAGACAATGTAAGATATAGATATATATATATATATATATATATATTATATGAAATTATTTGTTAAGCTTTTTATACAGGTCAGCTTAGATGTGTTGAAGTTAGATCAGATTCTGAATTTCTCGGCATCATTTGAGGTTTAATTTTTGAAATTTTAGGGTTACGCCAAAGCCTACCCTCCACTGACATCATTACTAATTGTTTTGATTATTATTATTTTTTGACTGATTGACTCATTGCAATTTGTTAGAAGATTCTGGTATGCAAAACTACTATTAAGAAAAATTCAAAAACTGGTACTGTTTTTTTCCCAATATCCATTTGGACACTTGCATTGGCCGGCTTTTGATGGTGCCTTTTTAAGTTTCATAAACAGGTTGTTTTAGAAAATAGCTGTGCACTTTGGCTGCACATGACTATTTAAATAAGGTGGATCCCTGTGATAGATTGGCACTACAATTTAATAGTCCAATTGTGTTCTCATAAAACCATATTCTAAGTTAAAAATTAATCAGCATTATTTTATCACATCAATTACTTGCTTCTTCCTAATGCTTTTAGTACATTCTTCTTCTATATGTAACAGACCATATTGAGATTTTGAATACCATGTTTACTATATGGTTTCTCATCTGGTTATGTTTTGATTTAAGCTATGCTCAACAGTTTTATGACCAGACACCATGTTCTTCAGATGATGCTAATTATCCAGACACTAATCATCCCGGGACACGATACACCTGCAACTCCTTCCAGCCTTCATGCCGGACATTCATGGTCTACAGAGCTTGCCAAAGGTTTCATACCATTTCAAATATCTCCAATTTGTTCAGCATTGACACTGATGAGTTACTTTCCTTGAACAATCTCTCGTCGCCTCTGCAGACTCTACAGCTTGGTAGAGAAGTGCTTGTTCCCATCAATTGTTCGTGCTCGGGTCAGTATTATGAGGCAAATTTCAGCTACATAGCACATGAAAGCACACCACTCTCGGAGATTGCTTGTGGGGTTTTCGAAGGTTTGCTGAAATCTATTACGCTTGTTGAGGAAAATCCGGTTAAAGAACAAAATCCCAAGGTTGGTTATGTCCTTCATGTGCCTTTGAGATGTGCTTGTCCTGATAATTTCACTAGTAGTAATGGGGTGAAGTACCTTGTGACATACCCTTTTATTGAAGGAGATGATCCTACCAAATTGAGCAAGAAATTTGGTATTCCTCAACATGATATTGAGCAAGCTAACCTTTTAGCACCTAGTGCCACTGTTTATCCAAACACAACTGTTTTAGTTCCTTTGAAAGCGAAGCCGGTCATTCATTTTGATCTTCCAGCTGATTCTCCACCTCCAACTCCAGGCTTTCTTCCCACAATTCCGGTAAAACAAACAGCAAAACAATCAAAACGAAAGAAATTATATATTGCAGGATCGGTTGTTGGATTCTGTCTAATACTAGTGGCATTGCTTGCATGTGGATTGTATGTCAAGGTCTTAAAGAAATGGAAGGCCGAGCTCTTTCAGTTTTCAGCTCGTAGAAGCTCTATAACCTCATGTTCAACCCCTAGAAGCTCCCAGTTATCTCGTGCCACGACTAGAAGCTCCCCAGTTTCATGCTTGTCTCCGGATCTTCTTGTTGGGATAAAGTACTCTTTGTCCAATTTCAGCAGAGAGGAGCTCAGGAGGGCAACAAAGGATTTCAGTGAAGATACTAAGATTAGTGCTTATGTCTACATGGGGATGATTGAAAATGTTCAAGTGATGATCAAACGGATGAGATTTGAAGACACTCGCCAGACCATTGATGTGCATTCGAAGATCAATCATGTCAATGTTGTGAAGTTAATCGCTTAATTGGTCTGTTATGGTGAGAGTGACTTCTCTTGGTCTTATCTTGTGTTTGACTTCTCTTGGTCTTATCTTGTGTTTGAATTCCCTGCTAGTGGCTGCTTAAGGGACTGTCTGTCTAACTGATCTAGTCATCTTGTTTGGCATCGTCGGACTCAAATTGCTATTGACATAGCAAGGGCCCTTCACTATTTACACTATTGTAGATGGGAAATTATCAACAGAATCGATTGATTTTCTGGGAGGAGGAGCTAGTGAAGGAGGTTGTTTCGAGCAGTTGAGGAATTTCATGGATCCTTGTTTGAAGGAGGATTACCCTCTCGCGGAGGCCTTATGTCTAGCTGTTTTAGCTATAGCCTGTGCGGAGGATGATCCCATGCACAGACCATCTATGGATGATATCATGAAAGTCCTTGCCAGAATGGTATGACTCCAAGAAGTGAAACTGACGCACCATCATCAAGTTGTAATTATTATTACCATGTACGCAAAGACATTATTAGTGTTTATATGTAACAGTCAATAAAAAAAAAAATTTATCTGTCATTATTAGCTTGAATGCTGCATATAGAACAACTTTTTAGCTCAGAATAGCTTGATACTGCTGTCCTAACGAGTCATAAAGGCCACAAAACAAAGCTTGTGAAGTTCATATACTGTTTTGGTGATCTGCTTAAGCCTTGCTCAACGAAAAAAGAATATATATGCATGTGGTCTAGCATTTCGCAACGAATTAAATTGATCTTATTTGTATAAAGAAACATATATATGCCACAAAAGCATATATAAACAGCCTGTACAAATGCCATCAAGAGCTTATTACAAATTATAACTGTAAATAACAGAATGTAAACAAATAAAATTGATCGAAGCTATTTTTCCCAACTCTATGGCTCTATGCATATGCCATCCTATGTTGGAAATGTACGTGTGAAAACTTCATCTCTCTTCACGAAATTATTGGTCTATAAAGTTGCACTGAGCGAGCGTTTGTTGGTTGTATTGGCCTTTTATTGGCTCCGGAGTCCTGAAGAAAAAAAATATTCATTCACATAAATTTATGAATTGAGAAGAAAGTTCTAAAAATATAGTCTGGCCATAATTTCTATCTTTGTATTAATTAGATATCACAAATCAAGGGTGTGGGATTGTTTGATATCATAAATTAACACCAATGAAGCTGAAAGTACTTAGTGGAAGATAAATGAATGTTAAATTTCAAGAAATTCATCACTATTTGAAAACTTGATTGTGCATATTTCATATAAGAAAATTCAAGATAGTAGCAGCTCACATCATGAACAGCGTCGCGAAGTAGTCTCACTTGTTCTCTTGTAACAGTTCTCACCTGATAAATTAAATGATATTCAGACTAATTAATTACCTATAGATGGTAATATTTGTACTTGAACAATTATATAGGCTAGTATATATCTATATATATATATATATATATATATATAAAGCATACCTTCCTCACAATGGTCCAAACAACATTTTCAGTGCAAGGAGGAACTGTAAGAGAGCCAATGTACCTGTAATACTTTCTACT
>JAOTQH010152385.1:0-15217 GCA_025631255.1 Cornus kousa
CATCCGGACTCCGAATCAAGTGATTCTTGAGTCTAACTTGATTAATTTTTCCCAGTGGTGTGTTCGGTAGCACCTGATTCTATATTTTTCAAAAATGACCATTTTGCCCTTGGGGCTATTTTTGTCCGGTTTTCGTGTAATTCGCTTTCGCTACTTTCTTTTCAGTTCCGTGAATTCACGGGAAGTCTTGGATGTGTCTCGAGAATAATATACATTCTAGGGATGTTATTTTCATGTAAAATTACCATTTTGCCACTAGGGGCTTATTTATCATTTTTTTTTATCTTTTGCTTCCGCATCAGTTCTCATTGAGTTCCACGACCTCATGGAAGGTCACTTTGACATCTTAGAGTCCTGTTTTCTATTTTTGCTTTCGCATTTCGGATCCGTTACCGGATCATCCTCTCGGTTCATAACTGACGCACTGGCCTAAAAACCAGGGCCGTCACATAGCTTGAAATTGATATGTGTTAGCATATTATATTAGGCTCTGGCATGATCTTCAATATAGGCGGATTTGAGAGTAATCGAAGTTGTTTTAAAATCTAGAGAGTATTTAATTAATTGATTAATTAATTTATTCAATGTGTTCTATTCACTCCATTGGATTTTCGACTTGATATTCTTGATGTGCATGCCAAATACTTTTACATATATTAAATCAAGAATATTTGATTAGGTTTTCAAGCCTTTTATTTAATTATTTTCTTATATTAAAGTTTAATACTCAGGGCCGTATCTTGCATGGAAAATTCTTGTAATAGGCTTTTAAATCAATTCTTGATATGTTATATAACATACATTAATTTGAGATTATTTGGATGAGTTACAAAATCTAGTGATTTTAATTAAAACCTATTCAATGATTCCTTGGTCTTAATTAAGTTTCTAACCTAGTATTCATGATTTTCTTGATAAGTTCCCTCACGCGTATCAAATAGAGAATAATCGAATAAGTTTTGAAACTTATACTTAATCATTTCCTTTGTATGGAGCTTAATTCACATGGTTATGTCTCGTATGAAATGAACTTGTAACTTGACCTTGAACTTGTCGTTGACATGATCCTTGACATATCGTGTTCGTAGAACATTTTGACTTGCCTTGTGATCTTGATAATTTAATCCCTTAAGTAGATTAAATTCCTTTTCATGCCTCCATCGAGTTAATCATGCTTTGATATTGAACTCTTGCCAAACATATGAACCGTACTTGTATTTCATGGACCTTTATCTTTTTATAAAGCATCGTGACCCCTTGTATCTTGGTTTCATTAATATACTTAATGAACATGCACATTTGTCTTGGAATGGTTTAATTACACATGTGTTGTTTAGTAAGTAATTGAATCATGTGTCTTATACTTGTGGTATATTTACTTCAATGGATTCCATGTGCTATATATCTTGGTTTTAATCTATATAGATGCACATTATGATTTCTTGACATTTCACATGCCATAATTGTTGATAACTTAGGGCATAACTTGTGTGTTCCAAAATCTTGGTTGTGCATGAAAGGTGGTTTAATGCATTTCTTGTATCTTGATGCACTTTTGGTTACACAACTTGTTGATTTTGGGACTTGGGATATCAATCAAAAATTGACATGGCTAGAACTTGGTTCTAGTACGGGGGATTGTCCCTCTACAACTATAGTGCGCACTAGGGGAAGGTACCCATGGGTTAGTAGCCCTAAAGTGATCCCAAGAGTACGGTTTTAATCCGGGCGATATCTTAGTTTTCACATTGGTTGGTTTTACTCCTTACATTTCAAGTTGCTATTTCTTGAAGATTTAAAACTTGTCGTGTTATGTGAAATGCTCCAATCTTATTCAATTGCATAGATATTATGCATGATCCTTGATTTCATGTATTTTTCTTGTCGTGTTAATTGGAATATTCCAATCATATTAATTGCATTGATAATGTGATCCTTGTATTCAAGCATCTTTCTTGTCGTGTTATATGGGGTATTTCCCTCCTTGTTTAATTGCATAGATATTATACTCGCTTCATGTATTTCAATCTCATTTAGCATACTTGAAACTGAGCACTTTCTTCTTATATCTAGATTCCATTTAGTATACTCGTGTCTTATATACTTGCCTTGTGTGTATCTGATCCCTTTTAGTATACCTGTGTTTTATATACTTACCTCTTATGTTTTTATCTTCATTTAATACACTTATACTCTGTATACTTGCATGTCGTGTATCCCGTTTCAACTGATTATGTAACTTAGGATGATCCCTGAGTCTCACTATGACATAGACGTTAGGTGGCATGAGCCCCTTTAACATGTTTTACCTTAAGGTGATATAATTGTAAAATGATAGGTCTATGCATACTCATCTCCTACGAGTAGCTTTATGTTACTCACCCCGAAGTTACTGGGGTTATTTTCAGGTACACGACTCAAGATTTGGAGATCTCATTTGCCTTGGGTGATTTGTAGCTTCTTATGACAAAAATTGTATTTTTGTTTTAAATATGTAATGTGTGCCTAAGCATACCTTTTGACTTTCATTTGATGTGTATAACATAAGGCCAACGGCCAAACATGTTTATATTTACACTTGTACTCATTTGGCACCATATTTTGTTTAAAATATATTTTTATCAACTTTGGAGGTTTGTATATCAAATTTTGTAAATAAAATGTAATAAGGCCATGGGCCATTATGACATGTTTAAAATTCTATATTACACTTGCGTACATGTTCACATCATCACATAATAGAGTACAATATAAATTGATCATGCCATAGGGGATTCATGTAAGACTTATGAAGCCCTTCTTCATTTTTGGTCCTACAGACCTTTTCGCAGAATTTCTAGCTATTTTGGTCAATCGAAGCATCATTTCGGCCGACCGATAGCTATTTGATTTGTTGCATTTCAATTCCAGTAGCTAATTTCATTTCAAGCCACAAACTGGTCAATCGGTTTATCATTTTGGTCAACCAAAATGAAGGCTCATTCTTTTCTTTTCGTGGCTTACTTCTGTAGACTAAATCTCCATTTCGGCTGACCGAAATGGAGCTGCCTTGTAGGTTTTGTTTGGTTGTTGTGTGTTCAGGCTTTTACCAATTGACTTGTTTCCACTCAACTTTGTTAATCTTGTTTGAGCCATTTAATGGTATACGTGGTCTAGTTTGAACTAGATCTTGTTCCTTGGTTGTCCTTGGTGCGACAGGGTACCATTTGACCTTTTTATCCTAGTTTGCCCTTCCGGTTATTTCCTTAAGTTCTATGACTTCATAAAAGGTCATATTGGTGTCTTGGGGATGGTTTATGTCTCTATAGAGGTTGGTTTTATCTTTGTTTCCACATTCAGTTCGAGTCATCATAGGACATGCTGGGTTGAAAAATCTAGGGTCGTTACAGCCGAAGCAACATATCAAAGGGCCATGAATGCCATTTTCCATGACATGGTCAGCCATTTCTTGGAAGTCTACATGCAGAGTGTTGTAGGTGCAAAATCATCCCATAGCATACTAGTCTATTATCTAAAAAATACCATCCATTTAATTTATTCTTTTGTAAGTTAAAGATTATTTAGTAATTTGGTTGGATTGAAACTTATATTTTTCTAATATTTATTGTTTGATCGAGTATTATTAATAATTTAAATAATAAAATATTTGATTTTATTAAGCAGGTCATTAAATGGGTTACACGTGTAACACGTTTAATAAAAAAAGGAAATGAAGAGATTCACCAATAATCTCCAAAAGTTTTAGAACATACAGAGGCAAGGTCAATAAGTTTTAATAGATATACAATAATGTCATAGTGTTCTAATTAATGTCTCCTTGTGCATTTTAATGTTTCCATAAAGAATGTATACTAACACCACCATAAGAAAGTATTGCCATGCTGGATCCATTTTCTAACGATAGCTTCAACCTTCTCCATAGAGTACGGGAAGGGAGGGGGTACCTCGTCTGGATTCTTTCCTCGGGAGGGGTGGGGTGCACCAGCCCCCTTCTTATTAGGTGGTTGATTTGACACTGCGACTCCTTTCCATTGCTACAATAGTGTTTGGATGCTATAACCCAAAAATCATTAACCCCACGGCTATGAAGTTTTTATTTTATTATTATTATTACCATGGTTAATACCATAAAACCTTTAATACTTTCAAATTTTGATTATAAAACCCTAACCTTGTTTAGAAAACTCTTACACTTTTAAAAAGTAATGATCACATTGCCTAGTACCGACGGACTCTGTGGTGCTTGTCTCCCAGGATACAATGATCTATATCTGACAATAGCACCACTACAAACTCGTGAATACGGTGAACCTCCTCCGTGTAATACTCTCTTTATCTCAAAAAAATGCATTTATAATATATAAATGCTGAATATGGTGCAATCCGAACTAAATGGTTCGGACCAATATTAATATGGCTCGATGAAATTGGATTAGGGTGTAAGTGGCTCGGACCACTTGACCTATGGTTTGAACCTACTTGGGTTGGGTTCAAGTCTAAAGAGGGAGAGAAAAGAAAATTAATTGAACGAATTGCAAATGGCTGCCTAAGGGGGTATTTATAGAAATAGAAGTGCCTTTCCGGATTGGGTGTGTTTCTTTATCATTGGACACAATCATTTATATGTGTCTCTTCATCACAGAACACACCCACTACAATAGGTTGCAATAGTTCACATTGAATAACTTGTGTCTTTTGGTTTTAAGTTGTATCTTTTAATCCCACAACCAACCAGTGATCACACCTATTCAGTCAAAGGCATCTGTTGATGACTAATGAAACAATTTTGGTTCAAAAATTCTAGTAATCCCCCACATGAATGGAAATTGGCTGCTTAAATGCAAAAGATGATCATGTAGACTCTAGATAGAGTATAGTCAAAAAGTTACTGCATCAGGATAGGTAGCTTTTGGCCTTAAAATTTTCCTATTGTATTACTATCGGATTTACTGGCTAACTAATGAACGTAATGTCTTGAACTGTTCAGTCGTTAATGTAAACTAAGATAATAACAAACACACAGTTCCCTTCCTTACAGAGTTGGTTCTCATTGTTGTGTTCATTTTGGCTCTGAACAACTCGTGGCATTCGTGAGTGCTCTAGAAAACTAAGCCTTTACAGTTCCAATAGAAGCGGCCCCACTTCAAACTCATATAGGTGACTTCTTATTACGAGTATCCTACCATACCCCACTTGAATTTTTAAGGTATAAAAGTCATTAATAATGTAGCTTATCCTTATCCTCGTTGTAGGTAGCACTGTCTCTTCATAGAAATAGGCAGAAGATTTATATCTTCCCAGTGCATTTGGTGAGTCACTCAGAATTTCTGTTGTCCATTTGAACTTAGATCTTGGGACCTCTAGTGAGCTAGGTTGGGTTTCTATTAAGATGACTCGTTGCCTTTTTGGCTTTAACCCCATTTCCCTCGATGATTTATACAATAATTCTGTAATGATCCAAACCCGAGGGTCTGAATTACAAGTCGGGTCCTTACTCAAACCCGATGTCGTCTAAGGGCATTACTTCATTGTTCTTGTTTTTCGTCGTTTTTTATTTTTTCAGAATTTTTATTTTTTTGAGGGAATTTTCGTTTTTTCTTGTTTGGTGTGCCGGACACCGTAGGGTGTACCGGGTGTATCTGAGAGTTAGTTGGGGCATTCCATTGAGTTTATGACTCTTGGAAATGCACCAGTTGCCATTTCAACATTTTCTTCATTTTTTGGGCTGGAAGGTCCCGTGTGGGACCCGCTATCGTTATTGTTGTGTATGGGAGTTGCGTCATGGTCCATTTGCATCTCACTCATTTTTATTTAATGTGTTTTATGTGGATGTAGTATAGTTTATATGCATATATATTTGTGGTGGGAAATAAAAGTAAAAAGGTGGATTTTTTCTTTAGTGGTGGGACCTTCCACCACTAACCATTTGTGTAAGTGGCCAAGAAGCTACTTTGGCCTCATTTTCTTCTCTCTCTCCGGCACTATTTCACTCGCCCTCTTTTCTTTTTATTTTTCTTTACTTTTTCATCAAGACTTCAATCTTTGATTATTCTCTAACCATTTGGAATAGGATAGTGCCGTTTACGGCAAATCGGAGAGCTCGACGAGATCTACTCTTTGATGTAAGTAATTTTTTGTTTGACCAACTATAGGGATTTCAAAATTAGGGCTTGGGATTGAGGACTTTCATCTAGCTTTGAGATAGGGGTTTATAATTTTTGTGAATTAATTTTCATGAATTGTTGTAGAGCATGCCTAATTTGTGTAAATTGTTGCAAAGATGATTTAGTTGTTGTATATGTGATATGCGATTGTGTGTTGGTTGTTATTTTGTGAAAAAGCATGCCTTAATTGATTATGCTCCTTACCTTATGTATTTGAGTTGTCGTATATGTAGTAAGAAGCATGATATGTGTGTTGTGTAAATTCTTTCAAGTGTATTTATAGTTTAGATTCAAGTGGATGAATAATTATATTATATACGAGGCATGATGCATTTTTGCATTTTCATTGGGCATGGAACGAGGGAAAGGTTGTTTTAAAAAGCAATGCAATTGTTTTAGAAAAAGTTTTTTTTTTTTTTGAAAAGTGTTTGCGAAAACCAGATGCCTAGGAGGTACCTAGTGGTCCGGAGTGTTAGCATGGTTTAGAGGGGACTAGGGAGAGACCCTAGCATGGTTGAGCTAATTAGGCCGGATACGATGCCTTGGAGGTGCCTTGTGGTCGTGGATGGTTAGCTAATCCTCCTTTCGTGATGCCTTGGAGGCGCCTTGGTTCGGATCACACTAACAGTTTGGAAATTGCAATGGTTTGGTTTCGAAAATAAGGAATGACATTGCATGACATGGCATTTCATTGGAGCATTGTGTTTACTGAGTGTCGGATGACTTATATATCTATTTGTGATGTTATACTTGTTTTACTTGCTTCCTGGGATATGATCCTGCTCTCTTGTATTCTATTCTATATATGGATTCACGGGGTCATAAGAGGTGTGTCTTAGGCATCTCCTACTGAACTTTTAGCTCACCTTATTACTTTAACATTTTTTAGGTTTGAGAAAGGAATTAGTGGACGACAATCCTCCACAACTCTTGACTGGATTGGAATTTGTATTTTGTAGACTTTTGTAATAAGTTATGAAGCATGTTACCAATGTAAAGTTTAAGTATCACTTAAGGAAGTTGTAAATTATGGCTCTTTTGTATAACTTTAAATTTTATTTCATGGTGTGTAAAAATGGATGTTACATTAAGTATTGATTATAGTTGATAATTTATGCAATGATCATGTATCGTATTGTGTTCGAGTGTTGTGAGGTAGTTATGAATGATTTCATATGTGTTTGGAAAGGAATGAATCAGTTTTAAAGTTACATAGTAAGTTTTGAACATTTTTGTAAGTGTAACAGCTCATTGCAGTTTTATCATTTCGCAGAGTCATTTCGATTAGCCGAAATAGGCATTTTGGTTGACCGATCATTTCAGTAACTACACTCACTGTTGGGGTCATAACCGGCCAACTGGAATGGCTATTTCGGTCGACCAGTACAGGAGTCATTTTGGTAAACCGAAGCCCCACTTCGACTAACCGAAATACTGCTGGTTGATGCCCTTTGTTCCTTCTTTTGGTATGTTCAAACTTGAGCTTTGGGAGTTTGATTATAGCCTTCTTGGAACATATCTAAGACCTAAGAGTGATGTATTGACACTGCACTTGATGGCATTTACTTCGGTAACCTTGAGTTCTGGTAAAAACCCGGTTAGCAGTTCAGACCTACTGGTTCGGGTTGTTACAAAATTGGTATTAGAGCAATGGTTCGAATACCGTGTTTAAATTTGTTGTACATTATTAGCATGATCATGTACATCATTTGTTGGGTTTTTCGGGAGTATGGAACGTATTTAAGTGTTGTTATTTAATGTCAAATCATTCGTGTGAGGACTCTATTCTCATGTGTGTAAGTGTCTTTCTTTTGATCCATTCTTTCATTTTATAGTGTCATGCCACCAAGAAATGATCCTAGAGAGAGTTCTAGCTCTAAACCCACAGAGAGCGATTAGGAGCAGGTTGAAGATGATGTTTTGTTGCATGACTTGGCTCTACTAAGAGGGGGACAAATAAGGGTAACCGTTGATCCACCTCTTCAAATAAGTGAGGAGAAGCTTAAGTTGGCTGTACAAGCAGTCCTTTATGATGTGTTTTGGCCGGCAGTGGCGTCATTGTCACAGGTTGTGCCACCACCAGCACCACCTCCAAAGAAAAGTGAGTCAGATGAGACTCTTTATCATATTATAAAGTTTATGAAGTTGATGCCGACTCTGTTTAAAGGTGGCCCAGATCCGCTTGTTGCAGATAGTTTCATAGATAGGGTGGAGAAATATCTTAACACTGTGAATTTAGTGTTGGATAAGTTGATGATTACATTGGCAACTTATAATATTGTTGGGGATGTCAAGATTTGGTGGACGACTATTTCTCACACACACAATTTGGAAACCATGATATATGATGCTTTTAAGAAGTTGTACTATGAGAAGTACTTTCTAGCACCTAAGCGAAAGGAATTAAAGAAATCGTTCAATGGCTTAAAGCAAGGGGAATATAACAGTTACAGAATATAAGAAAAAATTTACCTCGCTTTTGAGGTTTGCATCAGGGATTGCTAGAGATGAGGAAGTAAAGATAGAGAAATTTGTTAATGGCCTTGATCTCACTATCATGTCAATTATGGCTGCCTCAAAATTGACAAAGTATGCAAAAGTGCTAAGAAAAGCCTTAGTAGTTGATGCCGAAAATAAGGACATCAAAGCTATCAGAGAATCTTATAGGCATAATAGGAGCATGAGTGTTGTCTCCGAGGGTCAATCACATAAGAAATAGAAGAATGAATAGTCATGATTCAGGGGACAACCATCAGTAAAATCCACACCCACAGCTTTAGTGTTCATTGGGTGTTCCAGACCCAATATTACTTATTTCTGATGTGGGCAGTCTGGACATTACAAGTCCAGTGCACTCAGGCTCAAGTGGTTTGTTTTAAGTGTGGGTAGGCGAGGTATCTTAGTCCCAGTGTACGCAGGTTCAACCAATGTTAGGTAGATGTTTTGGGTGTGGCCAGAAGAGCTACAGGGTGAGGTATTGTCCACAGCAGGGCAGTGGTTCAGGCAGGGGTGGAGGTTCACAGCCGAGGCAAACACAATCTGCCACAGTTCAGTTAGGGTTTTGACCACCACCACCACCTCAGCCAGATATGGCAGCTCAGAATTCTCAACAGGGCAGAGAGCCTTCTTCTATTGCCCCCACTCAGCAATCTGGTTTTCAGGCAGGTGGTTCTTAGGGGTAGAGGACTCAGGGTCGTGTGTATGTAGTCACTCCAGCTGAGCCATCATCTAGTTCTTCAGCTGTTAGGGGTATGCTTCTTTTATCCAATTCCCATTCTTGGGCTGAAGTATTGTTCAATTCTGGTGCTTCTTATTCATTTATTACTTCATCATTTGCTCGGGCATTGGGTATGTAGGTTAGTCAGTTAAACAGACCGCTTTGTGTTGACATACCTATTTGGGGTTCAGTTGCTCTTAGTAGAGTTTTTCATAGTTGTTCCATCACGATTGTCGAACGTGTACTGTAGTTCAATTTCATCCTTCTTGAGATGACAGGGTTTGACGTCATTCTTGGGATGGACTGGTTGTCATCCTTTAGAGCTGTTATTAATTGCTTTATAGGTAGAGTTTTAGTATATACCCCGAATGGGGATTATTTCTGGGAGATCGGTCTGATTCTCTCATTCCCTCCTTCTATGGGTTTTAGGGGTTGGGATCGGTAAACGTTCTTCTTTGTTTGCCTCTTAGCCGTGATGGTGTTGAGATGTACAGGGTTGGTTATCCAGTGGTTATAGGTGATTTTTTAGATGTGTTTCTGGAGGACTTGACAGAGTAGCCTCCACATTGAGAGGTAGAGTTTGCTATTGATTTGATGCTTGGTTTCGCGCCAATTTCTAGGGCACCCTATCGTATGTTGTCTATCGATTGAATTAGAAGAATTGAAGAAATAGCTTAATGTCTTGAGGGTGAAAGGCTTCATCCAACCGAGTGTGTCACCATGGGGCGCAACGGTCTTGCTCGCTAAGAAGAAAGAAGGTTCTTTGAGGTTGTGCATTGATTACCGAAAATTAAATTATGCCACCATCAAGAACAAGTATCCTTTGCCAAGGATAGTTGACTTGTTTGACCAGTTGAGGGGAGCCAGGGATTTTTCAAAGATTGACTTGAGGTCAGGTTATTACCAGTTACGGGTTAGGGATGAGGATATTCTTAAGGCGGTGTTCCGTACACGGTATGGACATTATGAGTTCCTCGTTATGCCTTTTGGTCTAACTAATGTGTCAGCGGCATCTATGAACTTAATGAACCATGTCTTCCACGATTACTTAGACCAATTTGTGGTAGTTTTTATGGATGACATACTTGTGTATTCACGGACTCGGGAGGAGCACAAGATCTATTTGAGTACTGTATTGCAGATTCTATATGAGCACTACTTGAATGCCAAATATGAGAAATGTGAATTCTGGCTAGAAAAAATGAAATTTTTAGGACATGTCATCTTGGAAGGTGGAGTGCCAGTTGATCCTTCGAAGATTGAAGTAGTTCTAAATTGGGAGCAGCCCAAAAAAATTTTTGAGATCCAGAGTTTCCTTGGCCTAGCGGGATATTATCGTCGATTTGTGAAGGAATTTTCCCGTTTGGCAGCTCCTATGACTAGATTGATCTAAAAAGGGATCAAGTTTACATAGAATGAATCCTTTTTGTCTTTCTTTCAAGAGTTGAAGACAAAGTTGACTATGGCTCTGGTGTTGGTGATACCCGAGCATGGCTTGGGTTATGTGATTTATTGAGACGCGTCATGTGGTGGTTTGGGTTGTGTGTTGATTCAGGTTGGTAGAGTAGTAGCTTATGGGTCTCGACAGTTAAAGACTCACGAGCATAACTACCCTACTCATAACTTAGAGTTGGCAGCAGTTGTGTTTGCTTTGAAGTGTTGGAGTCACTACTTATACGGCGAGAGATTTGAGGTGTTTTCGTATTACAAGAGTCACAAGTACCTTTTATTCCAAAAGGACTAGAACAACATAAAGAGGGGATGGGTTGAGTTCTTGGAGGACTATAATTTTGACTTACAGTATCATCCGAGCAAGGAAAATATGGTAGCTGATGCCTTAAGCTAGAAATCTCGTGGTACTTTAGCCAGTTTGGCTATTTGGAAGTGGAAGATGCTTGAGGACTTAGCAAAAATTGGATTGTATTACTTTGATGATGACATTTGTAGTGAGTCGGCATTCTTGTTTAGTCTTGTGGCTCAACCTACTCTTGTCGGACGAGTGATTGAGTCACAGAGATAAGATTCAGATTTGGATGTCATTCACACTTTGAAATCTCCAATAATGAGATAGTGAAAAATTGGACCTTGCATGCAGATAGAGGTCTTCAGTTCAAAGGTTTTTGAGGATATCTTACGGAAGTTTCACACTTTTCGCTTTGTAGTTCATCCAGGTGGTACCAAAATGTAAACTACAAGAAATAAGGTCTTTTACGAGTGCCCAAACAAGTCATGAAAACTTATTCACAGCACACATGAGCCCTTCGTCTATTATGGCCTTGTAAATACTCTTAACTTCCTACAAGTTATAATAACACTCGTAAAAGATTAAAGTACGAGGTTCTTGGCCTGTCGTTAATAAATATTTTACGAGCTACTTGGCCGCTTATGAATAATTAATTTACGACATACGTGGCCTCTTGTTAATAATTAATGTACTGGCTTTTATTTACGGGGTGCACAATCCCCTGTAGATAACACACACATATATATATTTTTATACAAACACTTCCTCAAATGCTACCCAATCATCCACATATAATTTGTATTGCCATAGTTTTAACTAAATAGCACTGTACAATGCTAACACTTTCAACTAAATGCCAATAGCCAAAATAATTCACATTTAAATACAACATTAAACATATCAAAAAATTAAAGATATTTTCACAATTCATCAGTGTTCAATGTGCCAAAACAAAAAAAGAAAATCTAAAATTTGTTTAAAACAAATCAATACATTAATCTTCATATTGTTCATTAATTCTTGGCACAAGTTAACTTTCAACTTTCAAACAGTCTCTCCACCTCATTGTCCATGGTACAACTTCCAAGTAGGTAGCTGCATTACACAAGTCTTAATTTCAGTATGCTAATAATGTTAAGTATTTGAAAAAAAAAAATAAAATAAAAATGAGATAAAATTAGAAAAAGATAAAGATTATTGTTACTGGCAGTATAACCACTGAAATGAAGATAAATAATAGTTTTGTTGATCATAACTAGTATGAGGGTACCAAGAACAAAATGGTAATTTTAGTTTAGTGGATGGATTGCCTACTGAAACTTTCTTCACCAAGTTATATAAGTCATGCGTAAGCTCTTACAAATATCAATTAATTAAGGAGGTATATTACTTGTTCCATAGTGTCATTATCAATTAATTTAAGTATGTGTTCATTTATTAAAGTAAAGGCAAAAAAATCAATAACTATTTAATGTGACATGTATCCTTTATAAGCATATTCATTTCCATTATGATTGTTTATGAGATTGTAAGGGGCTAATCTGTGTCTATATTTTGAACAGTATAACTACCCATCATAAATGAAAATTCCATGAAATGCAATGAATGAAAACCACACTTCATCCGCAACAATTCCCCGCTTCCATTTCTGAACAAAAAAATCAAGAATGGTCATTTAAAGGCATGTGACCCCCTATAAACCACAAAAATGGTCACTTAAAGGCATGTGACCCCCTACATATTCAAGTCATAAGTATGTCCAAAAAATAAATAAATAAATAAATAAAAAAAGAAAAAAAAAGAAAAAGAAAAAGAAGTTAAATGCAAAAATCCAATTCCAAGATTTTGAAAACCCTTGAATAAGAAATTGTAAAACCATGTATGTCACGTAGGATCAAATATTTCCTTAAAATCAAGCAAATCTACATATCAAAGTAACCAAAGTTTGGGTACTTAATGACCAGTACGGTACTAATTAATGGGCATGAAATATATACTATAAGTTAATTAATGATAATATGGTACTAATTAATTACTTTTTTTGATTTTCCTTCTCACTCTATTACTCATGTCTATATATATAGACCAATACTGGTAGGTAGACATGATATTTTTGTCAATGAAATAAAAGATAGGCTAGACCAACAAACAAATTGTACCTGTTTTAATCCATATTAACAACTTTAAAATTAATAACTTCATTATTATACCAATATGCTAGTTTTAACTAAATTTAACAAAACTTCTGACTTCTCTACCATAGGACTTGTAGAGTGATGAAAACAAATCAACGGTTCACATTTCTCTTCAAAAACATCCACATCCACAAATCAATTTTACTAATATTTTTTCCCTCCACTCTTTTAATTCTTAGTTATCCAAACAGATTCTATTATATAAAAATAAAAAATAAAAAAATTACTTACTTACGAAGGAAGATAAAATTGTACAAATTAATTAACCTAATGTGAATACTATAACATGTTGGTTACTTTTCAAATTGTGAAGAAAAAGAAAATACTTAACAAGTGTTGCATTCTATAACATATTGGTTACCATGTAGTACACAATTTTGAGCTAGTACAAAATTTACAGATCCATTGTGTCATATAAATAGTGTTATGCTTGCTAAATATTGTAATAGTCATGTGATATTGGGTTGTTTTTGGCCTGATTACTTGCAAACAAAATGGGTTGCTCAGAGAAACTAATCCATTTTTTAAAATGAATTTGTTAATAAACAAAGATAGAGCCACACATATATTTGGTCATTTTTATATGGATTGTATAAACTTTTACCACAATTGCAACTCATACAGATGGTCTACAGTTGCATTTGTCGAGTAGCAGAAAACAGTTCATTGAAAGCAAAAGCTGATCACTTGTTACCTATGGGCAATGCAGCTCAATGGAAAAGTTCAGCAGGACCACTTTGACTGAAAACAATATGAGCAGCAAAAGCAGCCAACACCCTATGATCGACCAGGACAAACATTTATTAGGCAAATTAGAGATCTTAAAAAGGGCACCAATACACCAAATGCACATAAAACAGATGACTTATGGTAAAATATGAACAATTATGATAGGATTTTTAAATTTTCATTTTTCCTAAAAGGTTATGATAGAAAATTTTCAACAAAGAGGTACAAATTGAAAATTGATGACCAGAAGCTCAGTTTCAATTGTCTGTGTGTGTATATAAATATATTTCTAGTCTATACTTGCATTCTTGTCTATTGTCATCTTAGTTTAAATGACAAAGTAAGCATTTGAACTTGAGCATACAATGTAGAAAATTAAAATCAGATTGAAAATTGAGAGACCAAAAAAAAATATAAAATTCCAATAATGATGATCATATAATGGGTAGAAAAATGAAGCACATGCCAACAAACCCAAATTGCAGAGAGAGCAATAAAAAATGGGCAAAAATTAAAATTTCATGAGAGATCAAATTATATTTTTCGACGAATCAAAGATTTAAAAATAGGCTTAATTACTATGTTAAGACCAGATCTTGAAGCTATAAATGGAATCCAATCACTGTCTTCACCAAATTCATTTCCAAAAATATTACACACACTCAGAAATCGTAAAACTCCAAAACTCTGTAATTGTTCAAAACTCTATTTGTATCTAGGTTCTGGCTTTATAGTACCTTCATTAAAAAAAACAAATATATATGTTTATAAAGTCATGCCACCTATAATTTTTCACATAGCATCAAAAAAATAAACAATATTCAGTAATATAAATGTTTAAATAAGCAATTAAAATCAAATTATGCAGCTATAATTTTACTTATCAATAAAAAAAAAATTATCTGAACCTATATTTCTGAGATCTAAGATATAAATAAATATATATGTTTATAAATTCATGCCACCTATATAATCAACACTAACAATAAAACCATATTCCCAATATCAAAATCTAAAAGAAAAAATTACAATAATCCTCATAAATTGAAACGATAAAAAAAAAAAAAATATGTAGAGATGTTCAGATCGATAGTGTAAGAATAAGATGAGATGTATAGTCCAAAATATAGGTATGTATAAGATATATATAGACAGAAATTAGAGGACC
>JAOTQH010152922.1:0-15213 GCA_025631255.1 Cornus kousa
AGTCTTCAGCATCCACATAGCAGCCCCAATTAGACTTGACGCAAGACCCCTCGTGATATAATTTAAAATCCGGGTGGTTTTTTTTGATCGCTCGACACCCCGGTTGATCAACAGAGCCCAAGCCAGAAGAATCAAACCCAACCAAATTACAACCCTGACACTCTTTTTCAAACTATAAACAAAATAAAGAACCTTCTTTTTAAGCAAAAAGTTCCTCTCAATCAAGAAAACTAGAATATTAGTGAACCACTCGGTGACCAATCGTCCACAAAAGATTACCAGCGCCAACACAGACCATTTCCAAATTTCCAACCCCCAGATCCTATCGTTATGCAATTTGGTTAAGCTAGAAATTAAAACAGCCAGTGTGCCCAAGAATACAATCCACTCAAGATAAGCTATGGACTTTAACTTCTTACCTTGTTTTTCACCTTCTTGAGAATTTGCAGTAGTATATACCTCATCATCATCTTCCTCCTCTCCTCCTGGTGAGGCCATTAATGGAGTTTTGGGGGTAATAGGAGCCGTTCTCACGCTTTCTTTAGGAGTAGTTGCATTGGCTTTGCTGTTAGGTGAATTCCTATAAGGTGAGCTCGAATTCAGCAATTGACTTTTCTCTTCAACCACAGCCGAACTCTTAGGATATGATGGCTCCAATAATCTTGATTTAGGTTTGGAGTAAGCAGACCTTCCAATAGACCGTCTTCGAGCAACGGGTTCATCTGGGGTTTTGGGAGGTTTGGTCATGGTTGGAGTTGGACTTAACTTGGTTATCTCAGGAGAAGAAGAGCCTGCAATTGTGGACATTTGGACTCGGGATTTGTGGCTGTCAAGTTCCGTTAACTGGGCATTTGGAGACTGCGTTCGGACATTCATCGGTGGAGACAACGACCCAGTTAGAGTTTTTGTGAAAGCTATAGAATCTTTGCTTTGCTTGCCCACATGGGAAGCTTCTTCAGTACTCGAAATCACAACTACAAAATCTTTGGTTTCTTCCTTCTTTTCCACGTCTTTTCCACGCTCCATAAGAGACTATTAACATCCAACGAAAGCCTAATTTTTAAATCAATTCACTCACTACAAAATAACAAGCATTTGGAGAACAAAAAATTGAATCTTTGATTTCTAGCAGCAGAAAGGGACTACTACTATGGATTTACAGGAAAAAAAAAAAAAAAAGGGTAGTCTATGAGAAAAGCCAAATAGGTGATAGTAACTGGAGATCCTACATTACCAGCTGAGAGAAGGAAACTGGAAAGTAGCTGAGAGGTCTGGTGACTAAAACCCCAGATTTGTCAGCAGATAGAGAGAGGGAAAGTATCCGAGAGGTATGGCGATTAGAACCCCAGAATTGTCAGCTGATAGAGAGAGAGAGGGGTTCCAAATTTCGGATTTTTTTTTTTTTGTGTGTGTGAATCTATGTATAACAGAGAATTTAAATAGCCATACCAAAAAAAAAAAAATGAAAAAGGACAAAAACGGAGCAGTTTGTTGACGAAAATAAATAGTTGTCGCCTCTCCGCCGTCGTTTGAAGGTTTACCGAGGTTTGGGGGAGAGAGAGTACTGGTTTTTAATGTGTATGGACCTTGGCGCAATGACAGTTGGTATTATCTCATGTCGGATTTTGGTGAAAAACAGATCCGAAGTATATGACCCAGTTTGCATATGAAATCGTCCGACTCGTTATAATTATTAGTCAATCTAATTCGGTGTGATGACAAATATTAAATTCAATCAATTATTCTCTGTGAAAACGCATTCTGGATTCCCTCATTATCTTATTGTACCGACTACATATGAGTCAAATTTAGGTTAGCTCTAAACCAAAAAAAAATTAGCAAAAATGTCACAGGAAGTGATTCAGCTCAAAACAATCACCAAAGCAATTCAAAACAAATTCAAATCTGTAACTGCAATGAAAATTTTTGTTGCTAATTTCTTCATAAGATTTCGTTTATGTAAATCACCATATGGGTCCAAATTGAAAGATTTTTGTCATAGTTTTTTTGCAACAAGATTAAATATATAGTGCAATTGAACCTCAAATAAAAAATTTCCAAAATAAATATATAGATATTTTGCGTTTGAATTATTTGTGCACAAAGATTATCATGCTCGTTTTTTCATTAGAACTATGTTTACCTCAATTCAATTTCACTTATAAATGTGTGATTAAATTTCAATTCAAGAATGGAAAAGATTAAGGAATTCAATCTAAAGAGTCAGTAACTTTAATTAAGAATGACAATTGTGATATTTAAAAGGTGACGGAAGAACTTTTTTTGTAATTTTATTTTAGAAAAATAAAAGGTGGTGTGCCAATATCAATTGTCTTTGTAAATGTTTTAATAATCCAGTAAATTTATATGATGAATTTTAAAGTGCCAGACTTCTTGACAAAAAAAAAAAACAATTATATTTTATTTTTGCAGAGTTCTACATTGAAAGAAAATTAAGTATATATTTTGTAAATTAAGCTGAACAACTGTTATTTCTTCAACCAACATTACAACTATACTATATTACATTATGCGGTCACATTTGCCAACAGAAATGGCTACTCCTAATCTAAAAGCTCCACGTTCATCTTTCTTCTGCAACCTGTCATCATCATATTTGCAAATGATATTCTAAAAAATCACCTTTTGACCAACTAGATGACAAATAATTGTAACTACAATTTATTTTTAATCATCCTCCCCATACTGTTCATTAATTTTTTATATTATTTCGTTAAAAAAATAAAAAGTTTCTGTCACCAATTTATTTACTAATACACACACAAACACACACTACATAAACATATCGTAAAATTAGTACGTGGTGTAACATTACACATGCTATCTACCAGTGCAAAGACAAGAAAGGAAAGTTAAAAGGGGTTTGCAACTTGTGCTTTGATGAGCTGGATGATCATCTGTGCCTAGTCAAAGGAGCAGGTGAGCATTATAGAATGATTGACTAATTATTTTTTATTGTCTTTCACTTGTTTTTCTTAAAAAAAATTACACATATACTACTTTCAAATTAAAATTGTTTTTAAAAGTATTATTTTTTAAAAATAATTATACTGAATTAGTATTAAAGATGTCATCAAGTTACAAAATCTTATTTGCTAATTTTGGATTAAGACTTTTAATATTGTTAACGCGATTAAAAAATAGTTATAAAGTTTTATTTGAATTAAGACAATATAATTAAAAGAAACATCTGCTTTGTGATCAAAGACATTTAATTTTCAACTACGGATTTCAATGAGCAAAGAGAATGAGATGATGCTTTTAATGTAATTTAAGATTAATCTAATTTTACTTGACAAAAAAAAAAAATATACATATAATTTACCTTTGAAAATTTAACACAATTATAATCATTAACTTGATTTAATAAGCCTACCAAATCTCAGGAAGCGACAAAATGCAAATTATTTAAGGTTTTTTTTTTAAAAAAAACTCTTAATTGATCATACATGGTATTTAAACTTTTAATTTTACATTAAAAGTTTCATTCAATGTGCACATGCATCCATGTAACCATAATAAAATTAAGAATGTGGCGGGGTTCAAAAGTGGAGGCAAAAAAGTTTTCAATCAAGGCTGCCCTGCTTTTCTTTTTTTAACACTCATTGACATCCAATGCATGTGCGTTTATAGCCATCTTTATAGAACTCAAGTTTCATGTTTTACATGAACTTAGCACACATTTATAGCCATTTTTAAGGAGGTCTATATGATTAAGGTAGACAGATCATATGAATTAAGAACATTCCATCTAAATATTTAAGTTGTTTTAAGGATTTAGAGTAGCACATCTTTTTTTCTTTGCTAATTTTATTTAATACCACAATTGAATTTAGTTCTTAATCTTTTTAATTTTCTCCATTAATTATATTCTTCCTAATCTTATTTATACTTACGCTATATTTGAGAGTACCATACCGAATCAATGCTTTAGATTTGAGATAAGAGGAAGTTTGGTTCATATTTTGTATTAATTTTTTTTATCCCCTAATCCTAAATTCAAGGGGGAACATAATATTAAGAATGTGTTCTCTTTTTTCAATACCTTGTTTTCAAGTGGTATCTTCGCCTTCTTTTAAATGAAAAGTATGAGGTCTTGTGTGGGGTTTACTTAAAATAACAATTAGTACGTGTATGCGTATGTGTATGTGTATGTGTGGGGTTTGCTTGAAAATAAATAAATAATAATAAAAATTTACAAGGCAAACAAAGAGGAATAAGGCTTTTGGAGTTGACTAATTTGATCAACGAGGCTTACTACAAAAATCATGTACGAATTTGGCAGCCTTATCTTGAATTGATAACAAAGTCATAGGAACAGATCAACGAATCATGATCGGCAGCTGACAACATAATTGAGAATGCTTGACTAATTAAAAGCTTTCACACACATCAATATAATATACGTATATACATATATATATATATAAGAAAATAGAAATTAAAATCGAAAACATTAATTAGTGTTTATAAAACCATTAATGAGACATATAATAGGACAAAGTGGAGGTGCTAATGGCAATAGTTTGGAAATTGTTGATTGTTAGATGGGGTAGTAGGTTCTACCATCAAGAAGTCAAAACTCTTAAATACTTAATTTATTGCTTCAAGAAATTGTGGAAAGTTGTATTAGACCACAAAATCGTCCTTGACACTGTTGTGTAGTTACGTATTTATTTAATTAAATTAAAAAATATTTTGGAATGAGTATAATTTTGTAGAAATAAAAGTATTTAGATAGTAAATGAAAATTTTTACTAAGAAGTAAGATCTTAATACATCCTAACTCTCTAAAATAACGGATTCATTATTATAATTATTATTATGAGTGAACCAGAAAAACAAGTGTTTGGTCTCAAACACACTAAATAATACTAGTTCTATCAAAACACATTTGAATAACTGCATCCAACAATCTTGTAAATTAGAAAACACATTTGAAATTTGGTAACATTATAGAAATGGAAGGCTTACAAATAATGAATGTTACAGAACACAACAAAGTAATTTTACTTGGTGGTACTTGACTATATCTGCCTTGACGAGTAGATCCATGATCCATGTCTTTAAAAAAAGTGGTGATATTTATTTGCCTTTCAAATCAAAAGTGAATGTATTTCTTATTAAGGAAATTAATTGAAAAAAAAAAACTCAAGGTAAGGAAAAAAAATATATATATATATATTAAAAATAGATAAAGAAACACAATATGACAATAACAACCTAAATACCTTCCATATAAAATATAAAAAAATAATCTAAATTTTGACCAAAAAAAAAACACAAAACCATTTTAGTCCAGACTCCGAAGCCACCAAGCAAAGTATGATAAATGATGACTGATGAGTTTTGATCTTTTTACTTAACTATGGGTAAATTTTTTACCATGACTATTAGATTTAACTGTCACATCCAAGCTCACTAATCTCCCTTATTTTTACCACAAAACCATTCTCTCTACAAGGGTGGTTCCTTTTTATCGACATACACCCTTGTTGATCAACAAATCCCAAGCCATGAGGAATTAACCCAACCAAATGACAACCTGGACACTGTTTTTCAAACCATAAACAAAATACAAAATCTCCATCTCAAGAGAAGATACCGGTGCACCAAATTGAACACCTACTCCCTTCCCAAGTAAAAAGTTCCTTAAATTCATAAAATTTTCATATATACAATTAAAGTCATCATCGAGCCTCCTTTCCATTAGTTTCCCAATAAAATTACCAGTAAATCTTTGTAATAAACTTTTAATACCTTTGAAGCAATCCTTGCAACTAAAAATGACTAAAATACCTTTTAACACCAATAATAATAGAATTAAATTCATAAATAAAATATAATATTTGTAGATGATTGCACGATGTAATACGCCATGTGACATTATTTATTATTGAAAATATACCTCGTGTTTCAAGCTCTAGGCCTAAAATAAATAAATATATATATATATATATTTATTATTGATAAGTATCACCAAATATTCTTTCTCGAGCTCCCCCTACAGAGGAGCTCGAGGTGTGTAGAAAATGCGGAAGCTTGGGACCAAAGAAGGCAAGTCCTAAGTAAATTTTTTTTTTTCCTCTATCGCGGGAGTCTGAGAATCAGTGGTTAAGTGAAGTGACTGAGTTCTAAGGAATCGCTTCATGTCGAGGTCTACACAAAGGGAGAGAATGTTTAATACCCAATAACTGAGCTCGAGTAGCAGAGGCCACATAATACATTAAATATATGTTGATTGACTGATAAAACCTGCATTTAATGTTAGTCATCATCATCACCTCGAAAAGGGTAGTGGCGTGCCTCAGGTTGCAATCTATCAGGAGTTAGGTAGAATAACCATTGGATAAAGAGGGAACTAGCTCTCATGACCAATGGTCCTTACCGAATGAAAGTAGTATAAATATGACAAATATTGTATAATTTGGAGGATTGAACATGCAACCACCACAACCATGAATAATGGTCTTCTATGACTTGAGTTATATTAAGCCAATCTGACTTCTCTCTCTCAATCTCATTCATGGAGAATCCATTGGAGCTCCAGATCACTCCATCTTATCACGAACTATCATCAACAATACTACACTATATAATCTATTATACTAAAAATTTAAAATAACTAAAACCATCCAAATACGTTACAATATTATAAAATAAGTTAGTAATTACATAAGAAATAAACTTTATAATAAAGAAGAAAGAAATGAATCAATTCTATTAAAAATAAAGATATTTGTTAACTCAGATCAATTCTATTAATTTAATAGGAAAAAAGTTCTATTGATTTAAGAAGGTTTTTATCAAATTACACAAAAAGTAAACTGAAGTCCCCCTATGTGTCATTATATATCAGCCCTATAATACTAATTACCTACTAATCAACATGTCCAATAAAAGGAAAATTACATTAAAAAAAGAAATAAAAAATAGAAAATATTTACCACCAACAGATAATGTATGCAAACTTATCCTCCCTTCAAATTAACTGACTCCGAATCTGACCAAAAGGGCAAAATCTCATTGGATTGGATGAAATAATCAAGCTTCACCACGTTGAAAATGCGACTTCGAAAGTTATAGAAGATGACTGTGTTAAAGATCCTCATGACTGCAATATCAGCATTATACAAGGCTGCAATAAAAACAAGTGATTCCTCCCTTTTAAGAGCTTCATTGATGCTCAATACACGTCCCTCGTCCCACACTTTATTCTTGCGATCCTCCAAAACCCACAGTCCCAAATCACCATTTGGTGACAGCTTGCAGACAAACCCGAGCCGTCCTTTGTACTCCACAAGTTGCTTGTATTCGAATGAATGATCATCATCACCATCACATACCAGCTGCTTGTATTCGAATAAAACATCATCACCATTACATACCGGCTTTGGTAGCGAAAATGAAGTGTAAATCTCTTCTTTCATAAAGAATGTCAATACAGAATTGTTGCTCATCAGCCAGTGAATTGCACCACCTATGACAATAGGGTGGTCCATTGTTAAGACAACGCCACTAGGTAACAATATCTCTTCTGATTCCTTCCAGCTCCAAGTTTGTGAGTCGAAGATCTCACATTGGTAATTGTAGTGCTCCTTTGAGCTAAGAAGACATAAACTGCACAGTTAGATCAGAATTTCGAAACCACACTATAAAATCAATATATCGCAATATATGGCATTAATATTACTTGTGCTTAACCATTGGGGACTTCATTAAAGTAGTTTGAAACCAATTTTACACCAAAAACGTATATATATAGTCGTGCTTAAAAACCCATCATATGTATTCGTTGGCCTCTATAAACATCAATGACATGCATATAGTGAAAACCAAACTTAGACAAAACATATGGCTTAATAATAATAATAACAAAAACTATATATGAACACTGCTTATGATCTTATAAGTGTTGTGAAAATTAACAAAACACAAATCAAACAGAAAGAATATACTTATTTTAGGTTATTCACCTAAAATTTAGTGTTACATCCACGTGTTGCATAGATTTCACTATATGAGAAAAACCGCACCAAATATAGAGAGTTCAGAACGAATAAATACATTTAGATAACATGACAAGTGCGAACTATACTAAAATACTCCCAAAAAATCGAAAAATTGTATATGCGAAGTTGAGCTACAGTATTTATCAAATACTCACACGTGTATTTTTTTTTTTTGGGTGAATCATTTTATTAAAACCAAAGAACTATACCAGAATTAGTTTCAGCCCAAGAGTTAACAGCCCACGAGCCCAAAGGCAAGAACAAAACTACACAAAAGGCCCAATCCATAACCACTGAAATGTCTGCTACACCAACAGAAATTCAACCATAAGAGTCGAGTAGACTCCAAGCTACTGATCAACAAACACTAGCTATGCTTGGAAGACTCCAAGACGCATCAATAGTTCTAGACTCTTCACAATCTTGAAGTTTACAAGCCGTCAACCTACTACGAATACAATTGTAAATGATTTTAAGCTTGTTTGTTGGAGAAGTGACGCCTGTTTCTCTCCCACCATAAAAATAGATGCAGTTAGTAAGGCACATGCAGTTTGTACAGTTAGGCCTTGTTGGACTTCGGATTCCAACTCCACATAGAGGTAATCCAGTCTGCAATAGTGAGGAAGCTCATGTTGCCTAAAAGAATGCCACAAAGATTTTGGAAATACATCCAAATCTGAGCAGAGAAAAAGCCATTAAAGAAAATGTGGCTAGCAGGCAAAGGGACAATCTGCTTGATGATGATGAGTTGACGAGAGTCGCGGATATTTAATATGTTGTTAAAGGCCATCAATGTGCGTGGAATGTGATTGGGAAACCAAATAGCATTATGCCAAGAAACTGATGGAGAATGAGGAAGAAGTGCTTTTTTGGTGAATCCGAGATAAAATCCATTTGACATGCACTTTCATTGTGGTAATTAGTCACGAACCAAAACCCTCAGCATTATCTCTGAAACTTTGAAGTATTCTCCACTAATTTTGCCTTCTGAGAGCTTTTCCTTTAGCCATGTCATTCCATTGGGAGCTAATGATGTTTTCATGATCAATTTTCAGGTCAAGAGGATGGCATCCAGAAACGAGAGAAATATATATACGTTTGCCATCGCCTGCAACATATATATATGCCTAATGAAAGGTCTAGCTAAACGGTTAGAACTCGAAGATGGAGAAGCATATATTCTCCAATTCCAAGAGTTTGACCAGGAAGGTGTCAAGTTTCGAAAGCTTCTATTCTTGGTGAGATTGTCTTTTATCTTGAAATAAATTTCATATATGCCTTAGCATAGAGATTCCATTGAGAGTGAATAATTTCGGAAGACCAATTCCACCATAGTTCTTAGGTTTATATACATTACGCCAAACCACAACAACATTTTCATAATGCCATCAATTTGGTTGATAAGCATTTTGGGCGGAAGGAATAGGCTGCTCCAATAACAACAATATATAACTTAATAAGTTGCCGTCTTCTTGCATAGGAAAGAAACTTTGCAGCCTATTTTTTCCTTGTAAAAACCAGAGATAGTCAATTAGGTCCCACAAAAGAGAGAGGCCAGTAGGGAGAGTCAGTGATGACAGATTTTATTTTTCTATTATTTATTTATTTTGGGATAAATAATGGAACGTCAGTTAAAAAAAAAAAAAACAATGGGCTTATCCCAACAGAAAAGAGATCAATACAACAAGGTATGAACCAATACCTACATGAACAAAACACTCAAAACACGCATTATACATGAAATATATATAGTAGCGAAGACACCATTAGTATGGAATTAGCTTTTTAATATAAGAATTGAAAATTAAAGAGAAAAATATATAGGGCATGTAAACTTACAATTGGTTGGGGAATGATAACCGAACAATTTTGTAGCGCAAAGGTTTCGATTGTAGAACCACCATGGCAAGCATCTCCGGTTGGAATTGGATCTTTGGGTTGGGCAGAAGCTCAAATTGTCTGGTTCTTGGCTTGCAAACATAATATTTGCTAGGTTTGTCAAACTCGCTTGCACAAACCAAAATACCTTGGTTTGATGATGCCAAGATGTTTACTTTTTCTGGTAAAAAATTAAGTGATAGATTGGACGTTGAATGGTCAATGGGTACGAACTTTGCCCAGTCATTTAAGAATGCTCTGTTTTGAATAAAGTACCCAGAAATAGCGTTTGTTCTCTGGCAGTGAAGATTCACGAAGCTTGACTCGTACGTAAGATTGTTCCATGCTTTACAAACTGCCTTGCACCGATCCAAGCTTTCGATTGAAATTCGAGATAAAGTTTCGTAACACATATCAGAACAAAGATTATTAGAAGACTCCATTGAACCTACTGTGAAAATTAATTTGTTGACCAGAAAAGTTTTTTTATGAAAATTAATTTGTGAAACAAAGTTGAAAAAGAGAAAATTCTTATCTGGTAGAAGTCAAGTTGACCTGGACAAGCTATTCATTCCAGTTTTTGTCGAAACACTAATCGTCGACTCGGTTTAGGGTTTTATAGTCACCGATGCAATTTAAAAATATTTGTAATCTCGTTTTTATCTCAAGAAGCGTGTTGTTATAGGAGTATTTGTTGAGAGACGACTGCTAATTGCAATCCCTGATGGGATAGGACAATCGTAATTGCGATTAACTAAAAAAAATAACTTTAATTATTACATTACTTGTATTTTTCTGTATATTAAAATTTAATTTTGTAGGACGCAATTACCTCTTTTATTTATTGACTATTATTCTTCCTCCTTCTTCCACATAGAGAGAGAGAGAGAGAGAGAGCGCGCGCTAATCTTGTGTGATACATTATTTCCTCCCCTTCTTCTTTTATTTTTTATTTTTTATTGTCATTAAATGGATTCATTCTTTCCTTCTTCTTTTTTTCTTTCTTTTTTCAGTTGTTTTTTTTTACTGACTGCAAATTTTAATTGAAGTAAATTATAGAATTAAATTTTCTTTAAAGTAAAATTGTATAATAAAATTTTAATTTATTTGTAAAACATAGAAATGAATAGTTTAGTAAAGACACAGGGAGAGAGGTATAATGGTGATGAGATAGTCACACTTTAGAAATAATATACTTTAATAAGTAAAAGATAATTACAAATGATAACAGGGTATAAATGATTGGTTTTGAAAAGAAAAAAAATAAGTAAAGATTGAATTAGTTTTAAAAGACAATTAAAAGAAAAAAGAAAAAAAGTAAGAAAGAAAAAAGATATATATATATATATATATATATATATAACACGGGAGGAGAGAGAATAAAATTCAAGAAAAGAAGTAATTTCATCTTACAAAATTAAATTTTAATACTCCATAAAAATTGGAGCAATGCATTAATTATAGGGAAAATTACACTCAGACCTTCTGAGGTTAGGTCATATTTCAGTAAAATAAAGATTTTGGTTTTAGATTTCACTTATATTTGAATTAGTGATTTACCATTTCACTTACACCCCAAATGTCAATTTTTGATGAGTCAGAGTACTTCTGAAGTGTTAAATGACTATGCTACCCTTTTACCTCATGTTTACTCTTTTTGTGACCAAATTACCCCTCTATTTGTCTCATCTCCTCCCATCTTCTTCCTCCTCATCCCCAATCCTGCTCAACCACGGAACAACCCACTCATCGTCGTTCATCATTCTTTTCTCATTTGGCGTTCATCAGACAGTTGTTCCTTGCACCGCCTTACTCGTCAGCAAAGGCAGACCCATTTCCTCGCCGGTAAATTCCTTCTGTGGTGAGGAATTACTGGCATGGGCCTTAATGCCTAATTTAAGTCTAAACCTGCCTTCTTCAACTCGAATTGTCGCCGGTAAATAGTTTCAAATAATAAATATCATAAAAATAATAATAATAATAAAAAGAGTGTGATTAAAATGTTTAATGCTACAGGGGAAAGAAAAGAATAGGTCTTTTATCCATGGGTTTCATATAAATTCTTCAATATGCAGCAAGGCAGCAACAAAGCCCCATACAATAAATAAAATGATGATAAGACAGGCGAAACACAACAGTGAGCATGATGAGCATTTGTTGAAATCAGGAAAGTAATAAAAGAGAGAATTCCACTGATTTAGGCATGAAACAGAACCAATGAACCACTCCTTTTGTTTCACGTGGAAGTTTAAGCAGATAATTAACAGGAAGAAAAAAAATGAAATTGTTGTTCTTATAATAATATAAAGTAATTTTATGCATTCAATGGAACTGCCTCATTCCAATTGATGCAGAAAATAGAACAAAGTTCAAATGTTTCATGGAAAGAAATTGAACAACTTTCACTTCTCAGTGGCATCCAAATGAACCCTTAAGCTTCTTTTCCCAATTCTCAAAACCGTGTATCCTAATATTTAAGATGAATGGTAAGGCTTCCAGGCAGAAACCTATCCAAATAAATTCTGATACATTCATAACATTATTCGTCGATAAAGGTAGACCCATTTCCTCACCGGTAAATCATCTTTGCTCGCAGCACAGTTTCAGTTTGTCGCCGGAAGTTCCCGGCGATCCTGTCCTTGTTGGCCTCTCCTCGGGGGTGGGGGTGATGGAGGAGGAAGGGGTTTCGACAGTGGAGGAATCGGCAGACTTGATTGTGACGATGATGATGGTGGTGACGGGCCGCCGCAGGAAAGAGAAGGGAGAGAGATGACAGGGTTGCAGCAGAGAGAGACTGAAGAAAAAGGGCAAAGGGGAGTGAGCAAATCAACTGACATGTATTTGTTGTTTTTTTTTTTTTTTGGGTGAACGGCAATAGTTCAAAATATTATTTTCAAATATATATATATATATATATACACTATTTTAAATACATTATCTATAATCTTCAAATTATGATAATCTTTTTTCTTTTAAATTATATTTGTTTAAATTCTAATCTATTTAAAGTTAACCCTTTGAAAAAATAATTTTTTTATAATTTATTAAAAATTTGCAATAAATTTTTAAAACTTTTTGTCTAATCTAAAATTAATTCATGATTACCTTAAATTTTTAGTATAAAAGATGGAAATGATTTTACAGTGATTTTAAACGAAAAAATTTCTCGTCTACAGCAACATGTCTAAATCTTCTGTTACAAGTTGACATGTCCACAAATAATATTGCAGTCGCACCGTCCTACACTACAAAGCAACATCGTACTTTTTCCAAGTCAATATTTATTGATGGATGGCCCGTGCCTTTTATTGCTTCAAAGATCAAAGTGATCTGCAAATTAAAAACACCTTCATTCTCCATATATAAATACACCCCTTTTGAGTCTCAGCCCTTCAACAACATTGCAGTTATGGGTTCTCTTTGTTTTATCATTAGTGCAACAAAACTCATGCCAATATACTTGTGCAAGGTCCTTCTCGACCTATTAGGTCTTCTTCTCAAAGACATTCCCATGGTGGTGTTCTCTTGTATCCCTCTTCCAAATAGAGCATTATCTGATAAACACACCATTAATGACGACTCTGCCGCACAATATCGTCCCTCTCCTTTGTTGGTTCCGGTCCCCGTCCTCTGCATAGTCGGCGCTATCAAGGATCGAGTCCCGGTCCTTGACTATAGTTGTGTTCTTGAAAGGGTAGGAGTATGTAAAGTTCATTCACTTTGCGCGGTGTGCTTGGAGCTCATGAAGGGTGGTGATGAGGTTAGAGAGCTCTGCAACTGTTGTCATGTGTTTCATAGAAAGTGCCTCGATGCTTGGATCGATGCAGATCAAGTAACTTGCCCTCTGTGTAGAGCCAAACTATTGCCATATCAAGGAGAGGATGAAATGAAGTGTGGAGATCCATGGAGAAGAGAGAGGATGATTTACCTGTTTGGTGATGATTTTGTGATGGGTACTTCCTAATATGAAGTTCTAACACACAAGCGTCTTACATTGAAGAACATGGAGCGAGACAGCTCGTTTGCATGTCCACACACACAAACAAACACACACACACACACACTTTATGTTATGTGACTACAGTCATGAAATTTGAAAATTTCTGAACTAGAAGCAGAAGGCTTTATTATGTGCATTAGCATTTGGTTATTGAAGGCGGCATAGATGAAGTTGCAAGCTTCAGTGAAAGCTCAGATGGTGACTCTCAATGATGCGTCCTCTACTCTTCTAAATTGTTCGGGGTTTTTCCTCTCATGAATTTCCTTTTGCTGTAATGGTGTTGCTCATTTACGGAGCCAAAACGCGATAAAAATCGAAAGTCATAATTTAGAGTGGAGCATTTGGCATGCCTTTTACAGGCTCTCTCATCTTACATCTCTTTTCCTTTGAAGTTTTGGTTCGTTAGTGTCAAAAAATAATAATAATAATAGATAAATAAATAAATAAATTTATGTACATTATTTCTCTTTTGAATGTGTTAATTTATCTGCATGTAAAGCAAATTTGTAAAACTTGGGCATCTTTTTAGACTTTTTGTGTACAATCATAAACCTTTTCTAGGTGGGCCCTAAAATAGATCAACAACTTTTACACCTTTATAGGCGTATTGCTTTTGAGTTTCTCGGTTGGACGTGCATCCCTTTGTTGCTTAAAATCAACCCGCTTCTGTTATTTTTGTCTCCCAATTATATACACCCCAATTGACTTGCTCTATTATTCAACATTTCAATCTCTCTCTCCCATTTTTTAGGGTTGGAAGTACAGTTTGGCATATATTCATGCAGGATTTTCCAATTGTTCTGTCCTCTCATCTCTGTTATATTTTTGGTCATTGCTCAACAAAAATTCCCCTAAATCAACAAAATTGGGTATTTTTTTTTTTTTTTTTTGCTGAAAATTGAATTTTTTTTTTAAGATAAACAATTCAACAATTTATTTTGTGCTCTCTTTTTCAAACTTATTTACCAATAAATAATAATACTAATAGGTTTAAACTCTGTTTAAAAAAAAAAAAAATTAAATACTCCACCTTCTCTCTCTAACATCTATATTCTCATTATAACCATGTGCATAGGCCCGGGTAGGGTGGCAAAAATCCCCAACCCGGCGGGCAACCGCCCCGCTCCCGCCTTATCTAGAACGAGTTTGGAGAACCGTTTACTTAAATGGGGTCGGGATGGGGGTTTAAAAAAAAAACCAGGCCGATTTCGAGGCGGGGGCAGGGGACTGAGGTCCCCGCCCCGAATCCGCCCCAAAACCGCCCTGATTAACAAGTAAAAGTATTTTATTATAATTTTATAT
>JAOTQH010153245.1:0-15209 GCA_025631255.1 Cornus kousa
CTCTCTCCCCCTTTTTTCAAGCAATTGTTTGCACCCAAGAGGATTTGAAACAAGTAAATAATTCTTACCATATGCCGGGGGATTGGCAATTATTGCTTCTACTTTAAATGGAATTTTAGTGTCCGGATCAGGATCCGTGCATGCAGGAAGTAAAGAGAATATAATATCCCTCATTTGATTTCGTTGAATTGATATCTCTGAAGGTCCTGATGGCAAGAAGCCTTTATTCTTCACCATGTCTGCACAAAGCATATTACTAATTAATATAATTATTAAAAAAATATCAGGTATCATAAAGCTTTTGCTATTATGAAAAACTAAAATCCAAAGAGAAGTGCAATTGGAAACTGAAGAATTTACAATCGATATGCCCTTGAAGAATGAGGATAGTAACCCAAGCGATGTTGCACAAGGTCCGAACTAGACATAAAGGGAGGGGTGAACTAACTTTAGCAGAAATTCACTTCAAAATTTAAAACACCCTTTATTAGATTTCAAATTTCAACTATATATTAAACAAAGCCTGTAAAAAGTAACATGATACAGATATAAAGCACAGAAACATAAAAGAAAAACATCCACATATAAACACACGATCTTTATGTGGGAAATTCCATCTGATAAAAACCACAGGATGTAGTTCCATTCAGGCAGATCAAATTCACTATCAGAAGAAAGGTAATACAGCACAAGGTTAACCAGACTCTAGCTCAAAACCCGCTTAGTTACCTCTGACCTATACTTGTGCCAAATGATCTACTCCAATCTCTACTGTTGCCAGCCAATGAATTCGCTCCTCGTGCAATCCGCTCTTTATTTGATTTTCAATAATTAGTCACACCTACTGTTTGTTTGTTGTGTGGGATTGGTTGTGGAGCGGAAATCCTCTTAATTCTAAGATTGATATGCTAGAATACTCATGAACTTTCACCATCTATGTAAATGATAAACGAAACAAAGATGATAGCATGCACTCTAAAAATGCTTCACAAGAATATATGAACCTAGTCCAGTGAGTGGGTTTCGATTGATTGAACTCCCCTATCCAAGTTCAATTAGGATTTGAGTTTCCAAAACAGGACTTAATCACGTGAATAAATACGATTAAATCCTATTTTGGTAAGTGCACAATTTTAGTTGAATTATCTTCTAACCCTTATATTATTGAAGTTTTGAATTCTCCGATTCACCCTTTGAAATAGGTAACTCAACTACCTAACTTAAATAACTTCTAAAACCATATACAAAACTAAAATTCAATATTACGAATTCCATTTTGCATAAAATTTGCCAACCAAAGTCCTCTTGACCTAACAAAACTTACATTTATATCCAACAGAATCAACTTTTAAAATGCTCATTTGCTCCAAAGACAAGAAACACCAAAACTATAATCTCTAAATGGATGCAATAGGAAGAGCACGCATTTTCATTTAAGAAGACTATCAATTAAGTATAAAGAACACATCCCCATCAAATAATAATGGTATGTGCTCCAGAAGAATTCCTCCCAGAGGCAAAAGTGAGCTCCTACACCACGATATTTTAAGCATGCTCGGCTGGAACTATATCCAAATACACCCCCGTGGGCTCGTGCTCATCAGATGGATACTCTAAACCACATTGCCTGATACAGGATGCTCGGAGATGTTCACTCAATGAGCAGAGCAGGGAGCTAGTCAAGGTGGTACCAAGTACCAACCCCTCAGATATGCCATATAACTTTTTCCTTTTGTAGAGAGCTGAATTATCATTATAACACGTGGCCAATTGCAGCATTGTTTTCATGACGAAACGATGAATTGCCTCAATGAACTACCTACCCAAGCCCGCAGGTTGGCAGGCCAAACTGCCTTGAGATTGGTTCTAGGCCTGAAACCTAATTGGTTTCCACATTTTTTGCAGCTCTATTTAAAATCAAGCAGCCCATTTTAATGGACTGATTTTATAAGTTCCTGAAACCTAATTGGTTTCCGCATTTTTTGCAGCTCTATTTAAAATCAAGCAGCCATTTAAATGGACTGATCTTATAGGTTTCAGAGCCTCTGGACTTGAACTGACATCAATGAACCTCCCAATACCAATCTCTTAGTTGTCCTCCCTCTCTGTCTCTCTCTCAACCCAATTTTGTTTGCCATGCTATTATCTGACACAACTCCCCCAAGCACTCAACAGAGTATCAAGCAAGTCTTTAAAACCAAAAGCTGTAATACACACTGCTTACTAACTCATTAGTGTGTTCTTCACTTTATATAACGCAGTTGCCAATTACATACATATAAAAAGTAACTTGGTAAAATTGGCGTACTCAATTTGAGAGCCTGACTGTCTTTATATACAAGCGGAAAATTACAAATATGGAAAAGAGAATAAAATCAAATCAAAATAAAGGGAATAAAATAAAATCAAATCAAATCAGAATAAAAATAAAATCCCTAAAAATTAGCCTATATTGAAGACCCGATAAATCTGCCATAATTGTTGAGTCAACTTTTAGATAAGATTTCCAACACTCCCCCTCAAGCTGGAGCAAATATGTTGACCAAACCCAGCTTGACTATGGAAGACTGGAGAAGAAAAGGCCCAAAAGACTATTTTTTTTGGGGTAAATGATAAGCTTGTATATAAGATTGAAGAATGTACATAGTGCCCCATTTAGGGGAAACAACAAACAAGGAACAACAACCATTCCAATAAACAATAACACCAACTAGGAGACACAAAATGGACAAACAAACTTATGATCAACAGAATAATTCTCCCTCAAAGTAGTAGTATGATTATTCCACATTGAACAAGCTCAGTACCATGAGTTAGGGTGATAATAGGAGCTAACGACCAAAGGAAGCACACCCTTGTTGAAACAATAACTGCATTTCTTGGATAGAGTGGATATTCTGCAGATCAGAACTGGTTGTGAGTTTGGTTGTTGCTAGTCTAACTCTAACACAACTTTTCACCTGAGCTCTGATGCTAGTGGATGAGGCTGATATGTTGTTAATAGCTCTAGCATTCCCCTTCATCCAGATGAAATACACAGCCGCAGCCCAGAGCAATTTGTGTCCTAAGAATTCTGAAGAGTTCCAGTGGGCAGTACACCAATGCAGTAGTTGTGTCCAATTGTCAAGCCAGATGTAGAATCCAACTACTTCCTGAACAAACTTCCAAATGTGAGAGGTGTAGGCACACTTGAAAAAGAGATGGTCAATGGACTCCCAAGCAGAATTGCATAGATATCAGCTGTTAGTGTAGTGTTTGTGGAAAACAGGTTTGGCATCTAGAGTGTATAATCTTCCCCTCACTGCCATTCATAGTATAAGACTATGCTTAGGTATATGGTGCTTGAACCAAATTAGTTTGTGCCAATGGAACATTGGGGAGGGTGGAGTGAAGTATTTGTATACGTGTGACATAGAAAACTCCTTTGTGGGACGAGGAAGCCATTCAATAACATCTGGAGTTGTGGTAGGGAGAGGCAGTTCTTGTAATTGGGATAAGAAGTTTCTGGTTTGAAAGAACTAGTGTAGCTGAAAGGTGTTAGGGTTGACCCAATGATTGTTGGAAATTAAGTTATCAACTAGCATGCTATTATGTAGTTGAAGATTTCTAATTCATTGAGCCCCAGTTGCAGTGTAATTGGACCATTAGGTAGCTAGTAATCCAACCACAGTCTTGTATCTTTCCCTTCCCCTACCTTATGCCTTATAAGTCCCCTTGCCATTGACCTTAATCCCAAGAGCTTTCTCCAGAAACCTGAGCTCAAATTTGTTGGTTTAACTGACCAAAAGCTCTTTGATTTTAAGAGATAAACTTTGGACCATTCCACCTACAGGCTTTCTTTCTGTTGCAAATTTTCCAAATGTGCTTCAAGCTAGCTACTCTATTGGCCAACTCCAAATCTTGAAAACCAAGTCCTCTATTAGCCTTGGGCCTGCAAACAACATACCAAGCAACCTTAGCTCCATTTTTCTTGAGTTCAACCCCAGACCAGAAGAAACTCTTAAGCAATTGATTGATCTGATCAAGTGCCTTTTTTGGAAGGATGAATGTTTATGACCAGTATGCTTGGATGGAAAAAAGAACAGCCTTGACCAACACTGCCCTTCTTGCATATGACAGGAACCTAGCTGTCCAACAGCCCATTCTAGCAGTAATTCTTTCAATGAGAGTCTGACAATCTCTAGCATTGATTGAAGATGAGGATAATGGGAGGCCCAAATACATTACAGGTAGTGTCCCTTCTTCAAACTAGAGCAATGATAAGATAGCAGTCTTCGAGCCATTGTCTACACTTAAAAGAACACTTTAGATTTTGCTCTATTGACTTACGTACCAGATAAGCTGCAGAATTGGTTAAGTGCTTCCAATAGTACCTGAACTGAGGCCAAGTTAGCATGAGAAAACATCAAAATATCATCTGCAAAGGTTAAGTGAGTGATTGATAATTTCTTGCATCTCCAATGGTAGGTGAATCCAGCATTGATCTCAATTTGTCACACACAGTGATAGCACCTCCATTGCTAAGACAAACATCATAGGAGACAATGGATCTCCTTGCCTTGTACCCCTTCTACCTTTGAAGTAGCCAAATAGTTCCTCATTGAGTGAAATTGAAAAAGATAGGGTAGTAATACATTGATCAATCCAGTTAAAGAAAAGAGGGGGAAATCCAAATAGAAGTAGTGAATCTAGTATAAATTGCCAGTGAATGGAGTCAAAAGCTTTCCTAAGGTCAATCTTAAGGGCACAGTTGGGAGAGTGATTTCTTCCATGATAACCATTCAACAGCTCATGAGCAAGGATGATATTATCAGATATTTGTCTTCCTTTGATGAATGCAGTTTGGGTAGGGCTGATTAGGATGGGAAATACAGGGCCTAATTTGATAGAGATAAGTTTGGAAATGGTTTTATAGATTATATTACAGCAAGAGATAGGTCCGGAATCATTTGCTGAGGTTGGGTTTGGTTTTTTGGGCACCAAGGCAGTGTCAGTGTTGTTAATTTCTGAAAGCATTCTCCCTAAAAGGAAAAAATCTATAACAGTTGCCACAACATCCTGACCTACTATTGGCCAAGATTTCTTAAAGAAGTAAGAGTTATATCCATCTGGACCTGGGCTCTTAAAAGGGTGGAATGAGAAAATGTAGTTTTGGATTTCTATGTTTGTGGGTATTGCAGTGAGTGAGGGAAACAGGTGGGATGGGATAGTTTTTGTGAGCACTGATGAGATAGAGTCAATACCTGAGTAGCTGCTGCTGTTTTGGCCAAGGATAGATTGGAAGTGATTGAGCAACTCAGATTTGAGATCCTGGCCTTGAAGTTGGACACCATTAGGACCAGTGATTGAAAGGATCTTCCTCTTGTTAGCCTTGGAATTGAAGCTCTTCATGAAGAAAGAGGTGTTCTGATCTCCTTCCCTAAGCTAGTGAACCTGTGATTTCTATTTGAAAAATATTTCTTCAGCCAAAACAAGCTCTGAAAGCTGCTGCGCAAGTTCTTTTTCTCTGATTCTGAGTGAGTCATGTGATGGGTTTGAGTCCAAGTCCCTCTAGCAAGAGTGCAAGTCATCTCTACAGGCTGCAACCCTCTCTGAAATGGCACTGAATTCTCTCTTGTTAAGCTGCTTGAGTGGTTGCTTGAGAGCTCTCATTTTCTGCACTAGCCTAAACATCCTTGATCCATAGACCTCCATTTGCCAAACTTGTGAAACAATGGTCAAGAAGTTAGGATTGATAGCACAGAAGTTGAAGAATCTGAAGGGAATGTTTCTTCTAGGAGTCAGTGATCCAAAGGTAACAATCATAGGTGAGTGGTCTGAGATTCCCTGGGGTAGGAATTGGCATTCAGCTTGTGGGAAGAAAGTCATACATGCTTGATTGATGAGGACTCTATCCAGCTTTCTTGAGATGTTAGCACATCCAAAGCTCCCATTGGACCATGTATGGAAGATACCAGTAAATCTTAAGTCAGAAACAAATAGTAGTTACAACTTACAAACGCGATGTAATATAGTCATATATTAATAATATAAAATTATTACATAAATAATGTGAGTTATTATATAAGCCACGTAGACACAATATGAAATGGCACAAAAGATGAATGAGGTTGATACAAGTGAAAATCATAATAATAACTGTTACTAAATACACATCCAAAATTCAACATCTATAATACCTTTAAAGACCGTTTTGCCTTCTCAAATTTTTATATAATACTTAAGAATTCCCCTAGTTTTGGATGAATCCACTGGGTAGGACAAAAGCAAGTAACTTTTTTAGATTCCCAGACAGTAAAAATCATGAACTATTTTTTATTAGCCTATATTCCCTTAAGGGTACGGGAGTGACGGGACATAGTCTGAGCTTTATTCGATTTGTACGAAATAATAATAAAAAATAAAAAATAAAAAAATAATAATAATAAAAAAACTATCTATATGTATATGATTTCGATTTTCATGAAATTAGGCGTCCCACTTTCACCTTGCATGCATTAAGTTGGCAATATTAAGAAAACCCAATTTTATCCTGCATAACAACAAAAAGAAATTACTTTGCTTGTAACCCTAAATTAAAATGAGAGGATACTCAGTAGGAATTAAATTATAAGACAGTACCTCCAACACATTGAACAGTGCGAGCACCTCCCCGAGCCGTTCATCATTGCATTATAAGTGGTATTAGGGAAAAACCTAACCATCACATTCTCACAAGTAGCCACTAGCCGACGCTTCATTGTTATTGGTATCCCATGTCTGAGAGTAACCCTAGCTTGCACCTTAAAGCGAACGCCACATCGTTTTGAACGTAAACAATAACGCGGGAATCTCCATCACCACCGATCCTTCGTGCCTCTTTGGATGATAAATAGTAGTAGAAAAGTTGGCTGTGGACAAAAGTATGTCCTTGTAGTAAACAAATCACTTGATATCTCTATAAGTAATGCTTGATCTCTCATTAGGGTTTGTGGTATAGAAGCTTATGTACCATCTAGCTAGCTATTATCTCCAGTTAGAGACGACAAAGGGAGAGACATTGACAGCGTTGATTCGGAACTTTGGAGGGTGAGGTTGTTGGAGCATTACAAGGAAGACGATGAAGCCGGCGAAGACAGCAACCACCAGGAACATGAAGCACACCATGGGCGAGTGGTGACTGCCATTGATGTAGGTTTGATAATTGAGATGAAAAATAGAGACTGGAAGAAAGGGAGGACTTTGTCCAATTTATTTATTTATAGAGAGAGAAACAAGATCTTTGTGTTTTTAACTTACTCTTTATGTATAGTTTATGCAAAGAAAGCAAGAAAGGAAGACTTTACTTACCCCCCAAAAAATAAAATAATACATAAATAAATAAAAATTTAGCTCTTTCCTTGATCATTGGGACGGGCGACAATTTTTTTTTAATTATTTAGTGCTTGTTTGATTCTTGAGAAGGAGTGAGAAAGTTAAAAGGAAAATACTCCTGTTCTTACATGGATCTAAGAATATGGCGGCAGAGTACTTTATCAATCAATCCCATGCATTATCATAGTTTTTTTTAAAAAAACCAATATAGTCAACTGTAGCAATTTTACTTATCAAAACCCAAACATATATATATATATAATGTGTAGCAATGTGTAAAAAGCCCTTATGACAAAAAATAAAAAATAATAATAAAGTTTTGAATGCAGAAAGTCGAAAATGGGAAGTCTAAAGTCCACGGAAGACACTAGATGTAGAAAGTGGCATATGCACAATTGGACCATTATTATTATTATTATTATTATTATTATTATTATTATTTTTCAAGTCAAGAAGTATTATAAATTAAATTAGTAGGTGCAGAGAATTGAAATCTTACACTTTAAAATTTACGAAAAATACTAACTCAAGAGGCATATGCAATCTTCTCCATTGAAATGTGAAAAAATTACATTTTTCTCTTATATATATGCTTCAAATCATAACGCTGAGAAAATATCATTACACTACATCCTCGATTAAAGAAATACCAAGTAAATTGTTAATGGAAGAGTGCCATTTAAAAAATAAAAGAAAGAAAAAATTTCACACTTACATTAGTTAAAAAATAATAATAATAATAATCAAAATACTAATAAGCCTTATTAGGTACTGAAGTGTTGGGCCCATGTGATCCAGTCCGAACACTTAAAGCTCAACACTAGTAGGGTGTCCGCTATTCACACGGTTTCAACAGAATCAGTATATCTGAGCCCACCGGCCCACATAATCCAACTACTGACCTTTGCGTTAGTGGGTCTCGAATGACATTCTCGTCCTTTCCGATAAAACCCAACGACATCGTATTCGTGGGTTCTCAACTTCTCATCTCTCTCTCTCCGACTTCCTCTCGGCGGTGCTTGACATTGACATCTATTGCGGTAAGTTTTCCCTCTCGTATCAGCTGAAGATTTCATATTTAATGGTATATATGTGTGTACTTTGTGTAAACTGTTGTTTCAATGTGTGAATATTTGTCTTTCAATGGATTCCACATGTTTGATAAATTGCCGCAATGGAAGATATGTCTTCAGAACCTTGATCTTCTGGATATGCAAATACACATATACGTATGAAACCTAGCAACCTAGCAATTGATGAATAGGTCAATTGAATGGCAGATTAGGTGAAAGCCAACTAGCCAAGTAAAGCCTTAGCATTGCACATTATAGGGACGTTAAAATCTGGAATTTGGAGGCTTTTCGATCCTCACAGCAGTCAGGATATGCCTTAGCCTATTCATAGGTGTAGAGATATGTATATTTAGATACAGGTATGGGGATTTGAAATTTTGGGGATGCTTAGCACATCTGTTCATCGGTTCTTGAACTGCAAATTCAAATTGGTATGATCCATCATCCACAACAGTGATCATTAATTAGAAATTTTCTTTAGTTTAATTGGAGCTGGATTTTTAAACTTACATTCATATGTAGGTTGAGATATTAGGATAAATTTGATTGTTTGTGGTGGGTTAACTGAGGCTATGACCTTGGATAGAGCGGAATGGTGAAACAATATTCATATAGCTGAGCTCAATTAGTTGGGACAAGGCCTTGCTGAGTTGAGTTGAGTATCTATATATGTATTATCCTTTTCTTCCTCACTCAATATATTGTAGCTTCGATTCTTCACATGACTAAAACCACCCGACCACCCTGCACAACCACTTGACAACAACTTTGAGTGTGTGGAATATCCAAGTGTTTAAGGATATTAAGCAAGCAAATCATTAATGGACTGGGACTGTCAAGAAGAAAAGATAAATCTTGAAATTGAATTAACTGTTTTCCTGAAGCCATCTAGCAGATAGCAGGCTTGTAAATGCTATTTTTGAGAGATCGTTCGATAGAGTTTAAATTCTCTGTTTTTGCCTTTTAATACAGTAGTGCTATTGTCCATGGCCATCTTCACTCCGAAACACAACTGTTGTTTCTTTTTTTTTTTTTTCCTTCATGGCTTGACCAGAGCATATTTCTTCCTTTGTAGTTTGACTCTGATTGTTGAGTTTCTCTCCATGCACTTGCTACTTAAATTTTTTTCTTCCAAGAATTTGCATGTAAGGTTTTTGAGGTTGTTCCTTGTTGATCCCTTGATTAACAGGACAGCACTGGTTAAGACCCCTTTATTTATTATCCTTGTTGATCCCACTTAAAAGACGTCTTTTCGAGTTTTGTTAATGTGAGTAAACCTCTGATTGTTGATTTGCTGGTGTAATTTCCATTCATTTTACCATTCTTCGGTCCCATTAAGTTCACCTTTTCTAATATCAGACCTGGTTAGTTATTTCAACTTTTACATGCGATGATTTCAGAAGGGTTCATATCATGAAAAATAATCATTTATGGTCGTTGACGCATGAGATTTTCATGGATTTACATATAAAGAAACAACAAGAATAATTAAAAGAATAAATCAATTTGTAAGACCTTCAGTTCCGCTGTGCACAAGATGGAGACTGCTTAGATAATTATATTTTTTGTCCATGCTGCTCTAGTTATTCTCCTTACATATTCCATCTTTGGCAGGGACGTGCTTTTATTAATTCTTTAGACTGTAAGAAGATTTTTAGGATGTTGCCTGTTGATCCTGCAAACAAGTTATCTTTTCATCGCTGCATTACTGGTGGAGATTTGGTTATTGTATATGAGAGGCATGACAACATGAAGGCTGTCAAAGTATGTGAGGGTTCGATTCTCCAGAACCGTTTTGGTGTATTTAAACATTCAGATTGGATTGGGAAACCCTTTGGGTCCAAGGTTTTCAGCAACAAGGGTAAATTTGTTTACTTATTGGCGCCAACTCCTGAGCTATGGACTCTAGTTCTAAGCCACAGAACTCAGATTCTGTATCTTGCAGACATCAGCTTTGTTATCATGTACCTAGAAATAGTTCCTGGTTGTTTGGTTCTTGAGTCGGGCACTGGGAGTGGATCTTTAACTACCTCACTTGCAAGGGCTGTAGCTCCCACAGGACATGTCTATACATTTGATTTCCATGAACAAAGGGCTGCCTCAGCTAGGTAAAATATTGAGGTCCTTACATTTGTTATTTTGTTCTAGTTTTTCTGGTGATATTGGGTTTACATGTTATCTTTCTTAAAACGTTACAAAGTCTAACTGCAATCTAGGATTTATTAAATTGTTGCATAAATAGTTTGAACTGGAGTTTAAGATGTTATCAGTGAATTTATTTAGTCTGCTTCATTTGGTTTAAATTTGGATTGGTCACTCACATCAAAGGAGCAACTCAATTTATTACTACCTTGAAGAGAATGTTTTTCCATTATCGTCAACAAGTACATTGGAAACTGAACAATGAAGTAAGCTGTATCTGTAGCTCATTTAATTTATGTGCTATGTAGCAAGTAACTTATCCAAGCCATCCTAGTGCACAAAATGGATATAATAATACCTTCTTATTGTTTTCTACGTCAGCTGAAAATTTTACTTGATTTCTTCTCCTCCTCCTCCTTGAATAGGGAGGATTCTGAGAGGACAGGAGTGAGCAGTCTAGTCACTTTTGGAGTCAGAGATATTCAAGGTGAGGGGTTTCCTGATGAATTTTCTGGGTTGGCTGATTCTGTCTTCCTGGACTTGCCACAACCCTGGCTAGCCATTCCTTCGGCTGGCAAAATGTTGAAACAAGATGGGATCTTGTGCTCTTTCTCACCGTGCATTGAGCAAGTGCAACGTTCATCTGAAACTCTCAGATCGAGCTTTACAGGTAACATTTTCTGCACCTATATATACACCTGTATATCCACACTTTTTTTGTGGTAAATTGCTAGATATTTAGCTTTACCAGCGTTTTTTTTTTTTTTCTTCTTCTTTTGTAATTAGGTTTGCTCGTTTTTGAAGAGTTCATGCTTTCTTTATACGTTGATTTTACATTAAAACTTTTAGCCGTCTGGTTGATTCCCAATCCACATAAATATTCACTGACAGATATTTATACAAATGATGTGTTTTTCTGCAGACATCAGAACCTTTGAGGTACTCCTTCGCACATATGACGTTCAGGAAATGAAAATAGATTGCACTGAAGGTGATGAAGGGGGAACTCTTGGGTCTCCTCCTTGCAAGAGGAGGCATCGATCAAGTGAAGAAAGCAGCAGGCCAGAGATATCTTTTTCCTCCAGAATCATGGCCAAACCATCTGGTGAGGCGAGAGGTCACACTGGCTACTTGACATTTGCAAGACTGAAATGCGCCTCATAGGATACAAACACGAATAAACTTCTATCCACTAATGATTGAAGAGTTTTGCCCTCATTTTTGGTTTGCTCCATTATTGATTTGTTACTACTTCAGAAATTACTGGGATCATATTTAAATCTTGAAGGGAGTCATTGTGGCAGAAATTTTTGTTCATGGTAGTTATTGGCTCTTATAGATTTCTGTTTTCTTTTAAATAGTAGGAGTTTGGTATAAATGCAAGGAAGTTTGGGCATCATCATCATTATCCTTGCCTTATTCCTATATGAATGGGTCGGCCACATGAAATCTCTATCTCAATTCCTTTCTATTACCCGCGGTATCGCCTACCGCCTACCATATGGTGCAGTTCAGCACATGCAACAAGAGAACTTTTATCTTAAGCAGCATCACTTGATTAAGGTGTTATAAATTACCATTGGTTTACAGATTTCTGGTAGGCTCATCTTAGAGATTGGATGAAAGCTATTTTCAGAAAAATATTGGGAGTGTTTTAGGGCACAATTCAACTGAGGTGCACATCTTGGTGGTCCATCCATGATTTTTTTGCATCAGATCACAGGGTCAAGTCAGAGCCTTACATACCACATCTTTTTTTTCTTTTTCTTTTTTCGGCAAATGTCGTACACATAACTATTGAAGTCTTTGATATCCATTCATTTCCAACACTAGCCATACATTGTACTAACATCCAAAACTTAGATTAGTGACTGCTTTTCATTCAACAATGAATGTTGAACAGAGAAATTTATACATGGTCTCTAGCTGTGCGTATTGTCACTTCAACTCTTGATCTTATATTAATATTTTTTAATTTTATTTGGTAGGTAGTACTCACACTTATTTATGCCTCAAACTTGAACCTTTATCCTTGTTTTAAAAAGTAAAGATTTGGTACTGCTAGGCTACTAATCCTTTAGCTGATCTTATATTAATTTGCTCTCGAGGGAATTTAAATTTAATTTTATACTCTAAATTTGATCTTATGCTGTTGGAGGAGATTTAAACTCTGAATCTTATATTCTGAAAGATAAGAAAGTACTATTATATTATAGTCTTCCTTGATTGGTGATATTTTAATTTTAAGTAAATTACGCGCCCTAAGCACAAGGAGATACAAATGACTATTTGTTTGTTTGAGAATGCTCTAGACAAAAAGCTATATTAAATGTAAACATTTTCTTTTTGATTTGTTTCGTAACACAAAAAAGAAAAAAGAAGATAGTTTTTTAAAAAGTTTTTTTATATATATAAAAAAAAATGCTCAGACACCAATTTTGACAAACTCTACAAAGAAAATGGGAAAAATAAAATAAAATTATAATTTACAGAATGGATAAAAAGTATTATTATATTTTTAATGCCATGGTTGAAGATAAATTTTGATTCAAGTAAATAGAAATTGTAACCAAATACTATAATTTAGTGATATTCTTAATTTTTTAAATAAAAAATGAAGGGTTGAAGTCCCTATTTGGTAAGTGTTGCGTAAGTGTGTTTTATTTTATTATTATTATTTTTTTGCATCCCACAAAAGTAAAATAAAATAAATTAAAGTTGCAAGGCAGTGAAGGAATCACACGATCTCGGCCGTTAATTTTTTGTCATCGCACGTGTCAGGTCTTCCATAAATTTTAACAGTAGATTAAGGATTTTATGAGAAAGCAGAACTCAACGTCGTCGTTTCTGTGACCGCCAATTTGCTACCATGCAACGTATGTGACTCTCCTCCCCCCTCTCTCATCAGAGTCGAAAATGGAGAGCTATGCATTAGCTGTGTCTCCGTCGACTCCGTTTCTGAAAACACAAAAACCTCCCAATCGAAACCCTAACCCTAAATTCAGTCCAACCTTTCTATTCTCTTCTCTAAAATCAATCGACTCCTCATTTCACAGAACTTTCTCTTTGCGTTCTGCTTCAAGCTTCTTCAACAATCGAGATATTGATTCATTTTCATTTTCAAATCGAAGGTCGAATGAATTCAAGGTCAAGGCTGCTTCGGCTCCCGGAAGCGCCGACGAGACTGCAAAGCCGAAGGAATTGAGTCGGACCTTTCAACTAGGGTCCATGTTTGTAATTTGGTACCTATTGAACATCTACTTCAACATTTGCAACAAAATGGTATTAAATTTCTTTTTAAAATCAATTTTTTGATTTCAGATTTCTTAGGAATTAATGTTTCCATTTTGTTTCTGCATAATAATAAAATGGGGTTTGAATTTCTTCTCTCTCTTTTTCTTTGCTCAACTCTGTGTGACATGGTCTGAGTTAGTAGTAGTTCTATTTCATTTGCTAGAGTCACAGGTACAATATGGAATTTGAAAGTTTATAAATAATTAGACTTAGATTTATACACACACAAACACGCACTAGCATATTAAATACTAAGATTTGTACACACACAAACACACACCAGCATATTAAATACTAGTCTACCTTTGTCCTAGTGGCTTTGGGTCTTACTTCCCAAGCCCTAGGTCGAGGTTTTGAGATTTATAGAGAGAGAAGAAAGGTGACTTTGGGTCTAACTTCCCACGCCCTAGGTTTCGAGACTGTTAGAGAGGGAAGAAAGGGAATTATATATATATTTTTTATAACTGTGTCAATGTATGCAATTGAACAATTTATGCAGTATGCATAACAATATAGGCAGATAAATTAATTTGTATGAATAATTAAAGTCTAAACCCAACAATAAAACAGCCAATTTTGCTTTGTAGTGGTTCTATTGAAGTGATGTGTGTGTGTGTGAGTATATAGAGAGAGAAAGAGCGAGGAGTTTAATACTACTGCATGTTACAGGTTCTGAAGGTCTATCCATTTCCAGCAACAGTAACAGCATTTCAGTTCGGCTGTGGGACCATGATTATTATTTTAATGTGGGCATTTAATCTCTATACAAGACCAAAGATTAGTAGATCACAGGTATATTTGTTAGTGAATTATTTGTTGTATTTTTGTTTGTATTGATATGATATATATGTGCTGCAAATTTTAAATGCTATATATTGACTTTGCACTTTGCAGCTTGCAGCAATTGTGCCATTGGCTGTGATACACACAATGGGCAACCTCTTGACCAACGTAAGTCTTGGAAAAGTTGCTGTTTCATTCACCCACACAATCAAAGCTATGGAGCCCTTTTTCACGGTTATCCTCTCTGTCCTGTTTCTCGGGGAGGTAAGGATTTTGTGCTGTGTGTTATGTCTTTGGACTGTCATAATTGAGTGTAATATACACTATTGATTTGTATGGTGAAATAGTATGTGTTAAATTATGTATGAAAATCGCAGAACAGAAATTTGGATTATTCAAGTCATGCAGCAGTTAGATTAACGAAGAATTCTAGCCGTTTTTCTCTACATTAGTATTTTTCTTTGTGAGATGCTTGAACTTTCTTTTCTGCCAATCTAATGGGAAATCAATTTGTTCGGAACTCCTTCACCCTTTTCATATTGGTGCTAATCAAAGAAATGCAAA
>JAOTQH010153571.1:0-15206 GCA_025631255.1 Cornus kousa
TCAATTAAGCTCTTATTTGGCTGAGTTAGCTTATTTTCGGGATAAGTGCCTGAAAATAGAAATAACATGAAATCAATCTAAAATGGTAAAGTAAGATAGATAAATATACTAAAATACCTAAGCTTAACGGGTTTAAATACGCACTTTTCAGTGCTCATCAATCATTTTGTTTTATCTCTCTTTTTTTTCTTTTGTTTTGGGGTCCTTTTTTAACTAGATATTTTAGATTTTTGCTTCTTTTTAATTAGGTTTAATTTTAATTTCCTTCTAATGTCTACAACTTGACTTGTAATGTGTCTAATATTAATATTATTGATGCAAATATTAATGGTGGGAATGGTAGTTGAAAAAGAATGGTGGTTGTGTAAAAAAATAATATTTTGCATGAAATGCACCTTTGGAACAGAATTGTAAAAATGTAGCATTTTGACATTGTAGTACCTGTCAAAATATAGATTTGGCATGAAAAAATAGCTTTTAGCATTGGAGATGGTCTAAAAGGAGCCTTATAGCACCAAACATTCTTCCAAGGGAAAGCACAACCAACAAAATTAGAAAGACGCAGAAACATGGAACGAACCTCGAATCCTCCATAAGAAGGAACCCACAATAGAATATCATCCCAATGCCACCAACCTCTTGTCGATACAACATGTCCAAGAGAGCGCAAGCCTCATCCGTCTCCCAATCCTGAAAAGAGCGCCTACAGTGCACATCCCTCGTAATTCCACTGCTATCAAGCCGATAGCAATCGACTACAAAGGCATGTCAATCAGTAGCTATTCCAAAAAGTCTAGGAAAAGAACAAGACAACGGCTAGTCTCCGCACCATAAATCCTCCCAAAACCGCACACATCTACCATCCCGAACTTTGAATCTAATATAAGAAGAAAAAACATCCCTACATTTCTGAATAAATTTCCACACTCCAACTCCTCCTGTGCTAGGGACTGGGCGTGAAAACCACCCACCTCTCTCTTTCCCATACCAACATGAGACGATCCTCCTCCACGAGCGATGACATTCTCTCCCAAATCTCCACAACCACTTGCCTAAAAGAGCTCTATTAAAGGGGATCAACCTTCGAATGCCCAGGCCCCCCATCTTAACAGGCTTGCAAATATGCTCCCACTTGACAAGATGGAACTTGCACTCTTCGCCCCTTCCACCCCACAAGAAATCTCGTTGAATTTTTTCTATCCTTTCAGCAACAGAACATGGAATCTGGAACATGGATAGAAAATAAGTGGAAAGGTTTGGAAGAGTGCTCTTAATAAGAGTGACCTTCCCCCCTATCGACAAATATTGCTCCTTCCACCTCGCCAAACTCTTTTCAAAAAGTCAAACCTAGAAAACACAGGGTCCCATGTCCCCACCCTTCTAAAAGATACCCACAAGGGCAAACCCAAGTAATTAATAGGGAAAGGGCTCACCCCACACCCAAGAACTTCAGCTAATGAGAAAATGTCCTAAACTTCCCCAACCGGGACAAGCACGCTCTTACCAACATCAACTTTCAACCTAGAAACTACCTGAAAACAAACAAGAATACACCTGAAGTATCTCAATTGGGCTGCTTCAGCATCACAAAAAACCAAAGTATCATCTGCGAACAACAAATGGGATATCTCCACCTGATGAGTTGAATCTTTGCCCATTTTAAATCCCTTGATAAAACCCAAATCCTCTGCCCTCTTCATCAATCTACTCAACCCCTCTAAAGAAACCCTCGGGATGACAATGGATCACCTTGTCTTAACCCCTAAGAACTTCCAAAGAAACCCTCGGGAGACCCATTCACAAGAATATAGAACTTAACGGACAAGATACATGTCTCTATCCAAGTCCTCCATCTACTTCCAAAGCCCATTCTTTCAAGCAAATACAACACAAAACTCCAATTAACGTGATCGTAGGCTTTTTCGATGTCGAGTTTACATAAAACTCCCGGGACACCACTCCTCAGCCTAGAATCCACACATTCACCGGCGATGAGTACGGAATCAAGGATCTGCCTTCCCCCGACAAAGGCATTTTGTGACTCCGATATAACCCCATCCATAACATCCCTCAACCTGAGAGCAAGAACCTTAGCGATGAGCTTATAAATACAACCCACCAAGCTAATTGGCCCAAAGTCCTTAATATCAGTAGCGCCGCCCTTCTTAGGTATAAGAGCAATAAAGGAAGCATTTAACAACTTCTCGAAGATCCCGTGAGCATGAAACTCCAGAAAAGTACACATAACCTCCCCTCTAACCACCTCCCAGCTTTCCAACAGAAAGCACATAGTGAACCCGTTAGCCCCAGTGCTTTATCGCCATTACCGCTCAATAAAGCTTTCAACACTTCCTCTTCGGTAAATGAAACCTCTAGGCCATCTCTCTTGACCTCAAAGATACCATCAAAATTGAGACCATCAAGCTTAGGTCTCCAACCCAACGACTCAGTGTAGAGCCTCTGATAGAAAGAAACAATCCCCTTACGAACCTCCTCCTCCCTACACAACTCCTGACTATCAACCTGGATTCGCCCAATGTGATTACTCCTTCTATGGGCATTTGCAAGCCTAAGGAAAAAATTTGTAGTATGATCCCCTTCCTTGAGCCATAAGGCCCAAGACTTCTAACGCCGTGAAATCTCTTCCATTGAAGCAATCTCAGCGAAATCTGCCTAGCAAGCTGCTCTCCTAGAGTGCAAAGAATCCCCCTCTCCACCCTCTTCATCAAGGCGATCAATCTCAGAAATTTCAGCAAGGACCCTATTTTTCCTCCATTTGAGATTCCCAAACACCTCCTTATTCCACCTTTTTAGATCGGTTTTAAGGGTTTGTAGCTTCTGGGCTAACACAAAACTAGTAGACCCGAAAGTCGTGGCCTCCTCCCACCATGACCGGACAAACCCTTAAAAGTTCTCCACCCGCAGCCACCTATTCTCAAAACGAAACGGAGAACGCCTAGAACACATACCCCCACAGTCCAAAACCAATGGAATATGATCTGAAGTAACCTTGCCTAACGTTGCCTAAACGACATCCAGGAATTTCTCTTCCCACTCCCCAGAAATCAAGAACCTATCTAATCGTGAAAGAGTAGCTAACTCCCTTCCACTGGACCATGTAAAAGCTTCCAGAGGTAAATCAATGAGAAAGTGACCATCAACGAACTCCGAAAACTAAAACATCTCCGAAGACCACCTTTCCCCTGTGGATCTCTGACGGGGACTGAATAGAATTAATGTCCCCACCCAGACACCGAGGAAGAGCCCACAATCGCTGAACGTGGCTAAGCTCCTCCCAAAGAAAAGGCCTCTCACTATCATCAACAGGTCCATAGACCCCAGAAAAAAAACCCATCTAAAGTATCCTCCATCTTGAAAACGCAGGATAGAAAACCTCCCCCTCCAAGTGTCCATCCTAGACATCCACCGTTGATCCCACATGACTAGAATACCGCTAGATGTCCCTGAGGCATTCAATACCTCCGATTCAACGAACCGACCACCCTAGAGACTTCTAACCACCCCATCCGTCATTGATGCTAATTTAGTCTCTTGCAAACAAACAACATGGGCTCCCTACTTCCTCAAAACAGCCTTCACCACCCTCCTTTTGTTCGGATCGTTGAGAGCTCGAACATTCCAGGAAATAATACGATGCTTCATTAAAGAACAGATAAAATCATCTCCCCCCCTCCCTTCCTCCCACTCCTAGTCTTTCCCCTCTCCTTCATCACCCTTTCCTTCCCATCATAATTAACATATGAAATGAGGTTTTTAACCTCTTGCCCCCCTTTCCAAGACGGTAAAGATCTCTTGATTTTGACCCCATTCATACCCTGATTGATTCCTACAATCTCTCTCCCTTCCGCTATATCTTGAAGGATGGATAATGTCTGATTTCTTCTACCCTCACAAGTGACCCCAACAATTCACTGGTAACACCAATATTCTTAACCACCCATTCTTTCCCAAATCAGCAGTCGCCTCTAGACAATCGGGTCGCACTACGGCAAAAGGTTCCACCATTCCCACAACTGAGTGGTCCGACTCCATCCATGGAACTAAACCCTTGGAACAGTCCTGCTGAAAGGAGGCCCAGTCTTCATTCTCCTCCCCCTCCCTCTCCCTCTCCTTTCCGTTAACAAACATATCCTCCATCCTTGTACCAGAAACACCCATTTCATTTGTTGCCTCTGAACCTTCAGAAGGTAAGCAATTGAGGCCCTTCAATGCTACAAAAAGCCGAAGCTCTTTTAGCAAAACCACAGTAGACTCATCTGTCAAACTGAAGTGGAGATCCCTTCCCACGCAAACCGTCACCCCATCATTACTTCCTACGATTCCAGACGGATCCTTGACAGCACCAGTCACGGACCCATCAAGCCTTGGATCAATAATCCCCGTCTCATCCCATTGACTAGCCCAGACCTCCTCCACCCCACCACTACTCCTCAGCACCCCATAAGAAGAAGTAGAAGAAGAAGAAGGAACAAAGAGAGGGTTCCGAGGCTGAGAAGACATACCTGGATAAGCAGGAGAATGAGCTATCCATTTCTGTTTGTCGTTGCAGGACCATCGATAACCATGGCGAGCTGGCTGAAAGCTCCGGTGAGAAAATTTAGGGCATCTTTCATTCTCCGAATCAAGAGCAGAAAGGGATAGCTCTTTTAAACAACACCACTTATCGTGTCAAGACATCCTCTCATCCGCGTTCAAACCTGTCAAGCTTGCACTGATCTTCTTCCACCTCGTTTTCTTAGACACAGACCATCTTCTGCTAACGGATGAGAAATCCGTACGTGTGAATCGCTGTGTTACAGGCTGAACATGGCCTGGGCTGATCTCCCATCACGGGGCCCCCAAAAGAACATTTGGGATGGGCTGGTCATTTGGAAAGGAAATGGACAAACTATTGGGCCCTCACTGGACCTTCCTCGTTATCCTTTGGTGGACCCGAAGCCCAGCCCCAAACGATGATCCAAACTGAGGCCTGTGAGGCCCATGGTTCAAAACAAGCCCATCAACATCAGCTTTCTTTACATAACTGATACCAGACCTATCGCATACTTGTCCATGTGTGAGGACATCCTTATTACACACATACTCTTTATAGAACCCCGTTCCCCACTCTCATGAGGCTCGTTGAAACGCACGCGTCTTGAGGGCTGAGATGGATCTGAATCTTCGGCCGAGATAAAGGTCGGCGACGCCTTTCAATACTCGTCTCCTCGCGTCCATTCTTTGAACCCATAGTGGATTTCTAAAGGATATATGGAGTGGATTCCTCCAACAAAGTAACCTTGAAGGCCACTCGTTGATCCTTTACAAAGACGAAGTTCGGAATAACTCCTCCATTTGAAACATAGATGATAACTCGCTCACCATCCACCTTGTCGTCTGCCTCCACACCTTTGAAACCTCCACACATCTCCCCTATGGCTTCAAACAACTTCTGACACCATAGATGAAAGGGCAAACCGTATAGCACCGCCCTTCTTCTCCTATCTCTGGGTTTCACCGCCGAACACCCTACCACAAAGTACCAAACATCGATCGATAGGGTAGCATCTCCCATTTCTTCTTTCCAGAAAGCAAAAACCTCTGTGCCTCATCCTCCGACGGCAATCTGAACAGAAAAAGGCGATCGGGCAAGGAATAAACGACCACCCCACACGAAATCTGCCAGGTTTGAGACGCCCACCTCTCGATCCTCTCGATACTTCCCACATCTCTGTCGAAGCGTCCAACAAGGCAAGATTTCAGCACGGTTTCTCAGCTCCTCGTGCTGTGACGATCAACCCTAAACACCCTACCCTCTCTAGTTGAAAACCAGTCGATCTCTCCATCGAGGTTGAGACAAGGAAGTCTCGCCGCCTTGAGAAAAGAGCGCTCCCACATATTTTATCCCCAACTTTATATTTGCTAGTACTTTTATCTATTTTTTTTAATTAATGAAGGGTTTTTATATCTTTTCAGGTCTTTGGTAATTTTCACATCATTAAAGGCTATATCTGTCAATTTAAGCAAAAACCAATTGAGAAGATCCGAGTGTCCGAGTGCATTCAGGGGCTGATATCATTTATGGAGATTTTAGAGAATTTAGAAACATATTTACCAAGAAAGACATATTCTGAGAATTATTTTAAAGAAAGAAAATCTCTATATTCAAATATGGAAATTATTTAGACAAAAAAATCATGGACCAGTTTTAGTTATTCAGTCATAACTTTTGACTTGAATATTGGAATTGGGTAACTCAAAGGCTCTGGATAGCTGACTCAAAGCCCGTCATTTTTGTCTCTAATAGAAATTTCGTGATTCGCACTCCAAAAGGGACAAAATCGAGATTGAAGTTTCTCCATTTATAGAAAGAAAATGCTGACAGATTTCATTCTCTGCCAAATTTATTCTTCCTTCCTTTGGAGAAACCCTTAGAGAACTATTATATATAGAGGACATTAGAGTAAGAAAGGAGATATACGGAGGAGAAGAGGACGCATCAAGCAATCAGTTAGAACATCCAGGTTTATTTGTTTTAATTCTCTTTACTCATGTCATCTTTAATCTATTTGCTTTGTTTTTTCATCATGCATAACTAAATCCTCAACTAAAGTTGAGGACGAAACCTCCATTAATGAAATAAAGTTCTCTTATTCTTTTATCAATTCCTATTTGTATGGTTTTAATATTTATGATTTTTGCTTCGTATGATTAATTGTTGTAAGTTTCTTTCACCATTATAATCATGTATTGATGGTAATTAGGAATATCAAATAATAAATCTAGGCTTGGTTTTTATATTCTTTAAAAGTAATAATCTTTGATCCTATGTTTTTCATTAAGTTGAATACATAGGATGCTTAGAACTTTACAACTTGTAAGCAAAGAAAAATCTAGATTTGAAAATATTTTACTTGAGTTTTAATGATAAAATCTTTCGAAAACAATGGAGTGACTTCCGAATTGTTTTTATTACTTAAGGAATTGATTAATTGATGATTGAGGCTTTATGGATTTAATGGTAGTGGAATCCGATACCCTAGTGTTTTCTCTTTGTTGATTTCAATCTTTATTTTTATTTTAATCTTGCTTGTTTATTATTATTCACTCTACAATCAATTTAGGCAACTAGGTTAGTTTTAATTTAATTTAGATTTGTATTAGTTTTCTTCAAAGCATTCCCTTGTGTTCGACCTCGTTCTTGCCTATCTATATTCCAATTAAGGATGGCAACGGGGGCGGATTAAAACAAAACCCATACACACAAGTTAGCAGTTGCAGAGAGAGAGGGGGGCAAGCTTGAGAGTTGAGAAACAACGGGTGAAGCTTGCGAACGGCAAACCAGAACTGGAATAGCGGGCAATGGAAATTGAAGATATGGGTTTTGATTTTTTGAACAATCTGAAATGATATGCCGATAAGGGTTTTCAACTTCACATATTTGAAATATAAGGTTTTGAACTTTTGATTCTTGTAGATTTTGTAGTTTGCAGTTGCAGAGAGAGAGGGGGGGCAACTTCAGAATTAAGAACAAGAATAGAGATTGGGGCTAATATTTTGAACTTCTGATTCTTGTAGATTTTGTAGTTTGCAGTTGCAAAGAGAGAGAGAGAGAGAGAGAGAGAGAGGGCAAGTTCAGAGTTGAGAAGGAGAACAGAGATGGAGGCGATTGGGAGGCTGAAATGATTTGCCGTCAAAAAAAAAAAATTTGTCTCGCTACAGTGTAAAATGTTGTCCCCTCTAAAGTGTAAATTGGGTCGGTCAAGTTGTAGAAGAAGCCAAAACACCTTTTTTTTGTTCCAACTTTTGGCCCATATTTTGAAAGTATTCTAACACTGTTGAAAACAATACAAGCCTGTGCCAAACATGTTTTGGGCCTCAATAGTGCTACTGTAACATTTTGGGAACAAAACAAAACACTACAAAACACTTTCTAAGGTGCCAAAAAGCAAAAAACTCAAATCATCTCCTCAGGAGAAAAACAAAATCTACCCGAACCCCAAAAGAAAAGATAGCCTAACACAGAAGACTTAAGAACAACAACGGAGGACTCTTGTCCTTCAAAAGCTCTACTATTACGCTCCCTCCACAGACACCACCAAAGACACAAAGGCGCCATCCTCCAATATCGTCGAGCATGGATGCCCACTTGCACCCCCCTCCAACTCTCCGTCAGCTCTCTCGTAGATCTAAGGCATGACCCACAAAACTTCAAACAGACCCAGCAGGAGACTCCAACAATCCATGGCCATAAGGCAGTGCAGAAGGAGATGATCCACCGATTCACCATTATTCTTACACATGTAACACCGGTTGGTGATGATGAGCTTTCTCCTCCTTAAGTTATCTAGCGTCAAAATCTTTCCCAACACCACAGTCCATGTAAAGAAAGCCACTTTAAGCGGCACTTTGGATCTCCACACAACCTTCTATGGAAACCTCCCGGTTGGGCCCGAGAAACAACCGAAGAAAGATCGCATACTGAACTTACCCCGAGAAGAAGGGATCCAAACCAAAGTATCCCTACCTCTTCCCCGCATCTCCTGTCTGTACAACTCCATGAAAGTGAAGACATCATCCAGCTCCCACTTCTGAACAGATCTGCGAAATCTGACATCCCATGTCATCCTCCCGCCATCAAGTCGATACCAGTCAGCAACCAAGGCCTGTTTATCAATAGCAATCCGAAAGAGTATCAGAAATAAGCAAGCTAGCGTACGGTCACCACACCGCAAATCCTTCAAAAATTGAATCTCGCTACCTTCCTAAACTTGGAATCTAATATGTTTAGAAACTCATTCCACCCTTTCCGAATATTTTTCCAAACCCCAACCCCAACCCCTTTGGGATTCATCACCAGAGACGAACACCAACCCCCAAACTCCTCCCCAAAACGACCTACCAGAACTCTCCCCCATAACCTATGCTGCTCAGACCAAACCTCCACAGCCACTTCCCGAGAAGGCCTTGTTGAAAGGCACAATCCTCTTAATCCCTAGACCACCGGACTAAATAAGCCTACAAACCTGCTCCCATTTGACAAGATGAGACTTAAACTCATTTCCAGTTCCTCCCCATAGAAAATTCCTCTGAAGTATCTCAATCGAATAAGCAACTGATGCCGGAATATGAAAAAGGGATAAGAAATAGGTAGGAATACTCGACAAAGTGCTCTTTAACAAGGTAATCCTCCCACCTTTCGAAAGATACTACTTCTTCCATCCTGCAAGCCTTCTCTCCACCCTTTCAACCACTAGATCCCAAGCACCCACGGTTCTAGTAGAAACCCCCAAAGGCATACCCAAATAGGTAATCAGAAAAGCACCGACCCCACACCCCAAAACAGAAGCCAACCTCTCTAAATCAGGCTCCTCCCCTATTGGGAATCAGAGCACTCTTTCGAACATTGACTTTCAGCCACGAAACTGCTTGAAAACAGATCAAAACTGCCCTTAAATATCTCATCTGGGATTCCTCAACCTCACAGAAAACCAAAGTATCATCCGCAAACAACAAGTGCGAAATATCCAAACCTTGACCCTCCCTACCCACTGTAAAACCCCTGATAAAGCCTAAATCCACAGCCCTTCCCATCAACTTGCTAAGAGCCTCCATAACGATAATGAACAAAAATGGAGACAAAGGATCCCCTTGACGCAAACCCCGTGAGCTGCTAAAAAAGGTGGTGGGGGCCCCATTGACTAGCACTGAGAATCTCGCGAATGAAATACAGAACTCAATCGATTTCCTCCATCTCACCCCAAATCCCAACCTTTCCATCATATATAACAGGAATCTCCAACTCACATGATCATAAGCTTTCTCCACATCAAGCTTACATAGAACCCCCGGGACACCACTACTCAATCTAGCATCCACACACTCCCTAGCAATAAGCATGGAATCAAGAATTTGTCGTCCTCCTATGAAAGCATTCTGAGACTCCGAAATAACATCATCCAGAACCTCCCATAATATCAACGCTAGGACTTTAGCTATTAGTTTATAAATGTATCCCAACAAACTAATAGGTCTAAAGTCCATCACATCTGAAGCACCCCCTTTCTTCGGGATAAGGGCAAAAAAGATACATTCAAAGATTTCTCAAAACGCCCCTGCGTGTGAAAAGCATGAAACGTGTCCATCACATCACTCCTAACCACGTCCCAACTCTCCAAAAGGAACCTCATAGTAAACTCTGGACCTGGAGATTTGTCCCCATTACAGCTCCTTAGCGCCTTCAGCACTTCCTTTTCAGAAAATGGGATCTCCAACCCATCCCTAGAGATGTCAGAAATATAATCAAACTGAAGCCCGTCCAAACGAGGCCTTCAAGTAACCGGCTCTAAAAATAAACCTTGATAAAAGCCAGCAATCCCCTGCGAACATCCTTCTCCCTAACATAAAGCTCCCCATTAACATTAATCCTCCCAATGTGGTTGCCTCTCCTATGAGCATTAGCAAGCCGGTGAAAAAACTTAGTATTCCTGTCTCCCTCCTTCAGCCATAAAGCCCTAGATTTCTGTCTCCATGATATCTCTTCCGAAATAGCAATCTCTGCCTTACACACATCCCTCCTGCCTCTCTGTCCCTCATCAATACCACTCACACCTTCCCACCGATCAATCTCTGCAATTTCTGCTAAAGCTTTACCCTTCCTCCACTTCAAATTCCTAAACACCTCCTTATTCCACCTTTTAAGCTCAATCTTCAACGCCTTAAGCTTCTTTGCAAGAATAAAACTCGGATTCTATACCACCATACTCCATTCCCACCAAGATCTCACACAACCTTGAAAATCCTCTGCCCTAAGCCACATATTTTCAAACCGAAACAGAGTGACCCTCGACCTCAACCCACCACAATCGAACACCAACAGGATATGATCCGAAATCGGGCGTGCCATGGAAATTTCTCCTCCCAGTCACCCGAGATAAGAAAACGATCCAAACGTGAAAAGGTAGGAGCATATCTACCACTCAACCATGTAAAAGGTGCCCCTTCCATCATCAAATCATGCAGGAAGTGACCATCAATGAACTCCGAAAACTGAACCATGGCCGTAAACCACCTACCTCCTGACGATCTCTCCAAAGGGGATCTAACAACATTAAAATCGCCTCCAATACACCACGGAAGATCCCACTGCTCCTCCACTGATCCCAACTCTCCTAAAGAAGATGTCTCTCCTCGTCCAACACTGGACCATACACTCCAGAAAACATCCACTGAAACCCATCCTCCTCCATAGAAAAAGCACATGAGATAGAATATATCCCTCTATACATCTGTTTTCGACACCCACCTTTTGTCCCACATCACCAAGATACCCCCAGAAGTCCCTACAACATTCAAAACTTCCCAATCAATAAACCTCCCACCCCACAAACTCCTAACCACCCTAACCGAAACTGACGCCATCTTCGTTTCCTGCAAACAAACCACATGAGCCCCTAACTCCCTGAGAGCCAATTGTACCACCTTCCTCCTAACCGGGTCATTTAGACCTCGGACATTCCACGATATGATTCGACACTTCATTAAAACACAGATGATAGCCCCTCCCCCTTCCATCTACCCCTACCCCTCACACTGCTCCTCTCCTTCCCCCCTTCCAATTTTCTATCATAATTCACTTCTATAATAAGACCCCGGACCTCCCTTCCCCCTCTCCATGGGGAAACCTTCGTCTTCTTCTTGACAGCCCGATCCCTACATTAATCCACTTTTACTATCTTCCCTTCCACAATTGAATGCAACAGCCGAGTTTTCTCCTCATTAGGCTCAAAAGAGACACCGATCATACTGCTGGCAATATCAATATTGTCCTTGACCCACTCCAGTCCTCTATCAACACGCTCAAACCCAGTGAAGTCCACCAGTGTCCCATCAGGTCGAAGTTCAGCTAAAGGTTGTATCATCTCCACAACCTCTTTCTCTTCCCATGAAACCCCCCGCTTGCCCATCTCACCATCATCACCCACCATCATATCTCGAACACCACTCGCTGATAAATCTGAATCGTTACCGGCCACCGGTGTATGAAAATCTCTGTCCGAATCATCCCCTGCAACATCTGAATCAAAATCCAGAATACGATTCAGTCCATGTAGCCCTTTATAGACCCGCAATTCCTTCACCAGAACTGAAGCAACCTCGATGCTTAACCAGAATGTCCTATTTTTCTCTACACAAACCACAACTCCCTCCTCCACACACTGTGTATTAACATCATCTGCCAGCTTTCTTTTATCAGAAAAACAATTCAACATCCCTCCTTCATCCTCTGCTTCTGCATAAACCCTCTCACCCTCCAAAGTCCCTTCTGCAACCAAAGACAGCATCCTTTTCCTCTCCGACATCCCGTCGAATTCCTCCCCATCACCCTTCCTCAAAACCCAACAAGAAGGGGTAAAAGAAGAAGCAGCAAGAAGGTCGCTCCGAAAATGAGAAAACGCTGACTTACGCGGAAGTAGAGGGGGCTCCTCCCAGCGTACCCATTTTTGCTTCTCTTTCCTAGATCTTCGCCTACTATATGTTGTGTCTCGCTTTGAAGTCCTCTGTTCCGATGCATTCACAACATGCAACCCAATGGCAAGACTGTTATTCACATCCCTCTTCAAACAACTGCTCTCTTGCCTCAACGCTGTCATCATATGTTTCAAACCTTCATTGATGTCATAACGAGATAAAACCTTTTCTGGAGCAGTATCTTTGGAAGAAAAAATGCCTACCTGGGATGCTTGAGACATGGTGAGGGCGTCAAGTGCTTAGAAGAGTTAGAGACGCGTGGAGAACTACCCCTATATGTGTTTGGTGGGGTTTGTGGCAAGAGAGAAATTCGAGAGCCTTTGATGGCTTAGAATCCCCCATTTGGGTTCTTAACTCTAATATTTTACACTCACTCTATTTTTGGGTAAATGGGAGAAGTTGTTCCTCTGCAGTTACTCCTTTGGAATTTGTAGAAGACTTGCATTTCTAGATGCATTTTTTTGCTGTTAAGGGTTCGCTCCCGTTTTAGAGCATTTTTAATGAAAGTTCCGATTTACTTATCAATATATATATATATATATCTTTGGCACTATTGTGTTTTTTTGGGGAAAAAAAAATTAAATATAAGAAAAGGAAGAAAAGCTAGAGTGGTGCTAGCTAGATTTATGACACGTTGAACCTAAAACATGAACTCTACCTAAATGTATCTAAGAGTTTAGACTCTCTATCCTTTGTATTTGGTTCATCGTTTAGGTAAACAAAGCATTTTCTATTTAGCTTAACAGTGAAAGATAGGTGAAGAACAGATTGAGGTCAACCTTAGGAATTAAGTTTGAAAATTGGTATTAGTTTATTAGGTTTAGATAGGAGTAATGGGTATGGTGTCTAGCTCAATAACACAAAACTGGTGTAAATCCTGGCACAAGATTTTAGTATTTCATTGCCTTTTTGGTCTCCTTGGTTGAGTTGTAGTGCATAAAATGTTCTATTGTAGTTTTTTCTGAACCCTATTGCGGATAAATTTGGCTAGGTTACCTTCACATAACAAAACTAGCAGGGGAAAAACAAATTTTTGAGCTTTACAAATTTTTTTGCACGATTCCTTCATCATTAATTTTCTACTATTTATGTAGCAGTGCTATTCATTGTGCAATGTTTTCTGTAAGCTGTTATTAATTAAGGACAAACAGACTTGGTGTTGATTATGTAATTGAAAATTTTGTTTTGCATTATAAGGCAAGGAGACATTAAGTGTGGTCTTGCACTCAGATGCCATTCTTCCTTAAATTAACATGTAAGATCCAAAAACTTCTATCATATTCTTAGGCATAAGTTCATGGAAGTAAAATATATTAACATGTTACAATTGATTTGAGCATGAATTTGACCTTTAATAATAAAAAAATATCGGGTCAACCGGTCAAGAGGTTATAACAATATACCTGATCCATTTTTTGGTGTGGAAGATCCCTCAGCCTCTTTTGGTGGGCCAACTTTCACATCATAGTTGAGTGATGCATGCCTACCATTGATTAGGTAAAATCCTCGAAGGAGGGATTGCCCAGCAATATCACTGTAGATGCACTCGTCAACACTATCTGGGACTAAAACGAAAACGTTGGCAGATAGAGGGTCAACAAATTCCGTTACGTCCCAGACGCAATAAGCAATTAACGTCACGACCGAGGGATTAAACAGTGCATGTCGTGGACTGATGATAGGAACTCCAGCTTTGCCCAACGGCCTCTGGACACCATCATATTCCATAGATGACATAGCAGAAGAAAGTACCACACTAAAAGGGGTTCCACCGTACCCCCTTGGAGTGCTTCCTGAGCATCAGACACGCTGGAGATTGGAACCAAAATGCGATTGACTTCTTGTTGACTCTGTTTCCATGGTGATTACCGTTACAATCAATTATATATAAAAAATAATAATAATAAAGAAGAACGCAGAAAGTGGGGTTTTACCATGGGGGTGAAAATTCTCTAGTAGATATAGGACTCTTATCCCTTGATTTGTCGCTCTTGTCCTCCTCCGATTGTTTCTCTGAACGACTCCCAATGAAAACAAGAGTATTGACACTTGGTTCAGCCATCTACTGGGCATAAAAATCTTAATTTAATACAACTTCACAAAAGACAATAACATGTATGAGCATGATTATATGGGTATGCTCATGATTATATGGGTAGGATCGTACCGTAATGTCTGAGATTCCTCGCAATGACTGAGATTCCTCGCTATAATGCCTTGAGATTTTCGTACAGAAACCCTAAAACCAACAAGAACCCTACGTGAGATTCGGAGAGATGTAGACGCTTTGGATCAGACCCGGTTAAAATTAGACCGGTCTGACTCCTTAATTAAACCAAAAGATAAAAAATATATAGTAAAAAAAGGAAAAATAAAAAGAGAAAATTATAATAAGAATATTTTTATAGCTATGTTATGCATATATATATATATATATATATATTTAACATATTATATATAAAGTATTGTTTCGGATGTGACAAAAATCATATTTGATTTGTTTAACTAACGGATTATTGGATTTGAATTGTTATCACGTTATCGAATTAAATCTTCAATCCATCCCCAAAGTATTAGATCGAATTCGGATCAATATTGACAGGTTTAGTACTAAGTGCCCTTGGTTTAGTTGCAAAGTACTTGTGTTTGAGTCCCACCCTCCCTCCCTCTAACCA
>JAOTQH010153788.1:0-15205 GCA_025631255.1 Cornus kousa
CTCCTCAACAGTGTATGAGCCATTTCTAGATCTCTCACTACCTGTTCCAACTAAAAAACCTACATCTAAAAGGGCCCAACCAATCTCCCGACCCAAGAAATCAAAACTGCCTCCAAAAAGAAGTGAAAGGATTCGGTCAAAAGTTAACAGAGATATTACTGTATCAGCTTCTGCTGTTTCAAACTACCAAAATATTGGTAATTCTTCTTGCCAAGTACAGTGTAGTGTTCCTGTTGCGGGAAAAGTGGTGGCTTCTTCAGATGAATCTAAATCGCCAGGATCCATTGCCCCAAGTACTGCAGACAATGACAAGGATGCAATTTCTCATAATTTCTCAGCTACTGGGGAAATTGAAAACAAGCAATTTTTTGAAAAGGTTACTGAAGAAACGGGGGATTCATTGGACAATTTGTCATGGTTGGATTACCTTGAACCAGATATTGCCTCAAATGACTGCAATATAGATGTTCATGGGGGGCCGACAAATGATCACATTATGACTTCACAAAATAATGATGATTCAGTAATTCAAGAGTCTGGAAACAAGGTTGCTGCTCAGATTCAGAATGAAGTCTTATTGCATAATGAGTTGGAATCTAGTAGTCAGGTTTGCTCACATTATATGGAGAAAACTGTTGCTTCACCAGCTGATTTGACGTTTTTGGATTACATTGAACCAGATATTTCTTTAGACAGCCATGACAGGGCTTCACAAAATAATGGTACGCCAGTGATTCTAAACACTGGAAATGAGGATGCTGTTCAGAATAATGTCTTTTCACGGAATGATTCAGAATATAGTAGTCAAGTCTGTTCATTTTATATGGAGTCAAGTCAAAATGTGGATACATTGGGTAATTCCCGGGAAGATGAGCTCCCATTACAAGTTCAAGGTTCTGAAGTCTTGTTGCTACCATACAAAGAAGAGACTTCTACTCCTGACGAGATGTTAAGAGGAGAAGGTGAGGTCTCCTCATCAGCTGTTGGTTATGAACAAGATTCGTTTGATGGTTTTGGAGGCTTGTTTAATGAGCCTGAAATTGATGCAGCCCTTAGCATGAAACCTTTGTCAAGCGATAATAAATTTCAGGCTAATGAAGTTGCAGAAACTGGTTTTATAGATGGACATAGTAGCGAGTCTGATCCGAATGAAGTTGATAATACTGATTCTCCAGTGTCCATAGATAGTTGTCTGGCTTATTTCACCAAACCAGAGCTTCTCTCCAATGAACATGCGTGGCTTTGTGAAAATTGTTCTAAAACTCTTCTAGAGCAAAGGATGATATCAAGAAAAAAAGAGAAGATTCCGATGTCAAAGAATGGAATAATTGGAGGTGAGGATAGAATTCAAAGTGCTCCATCGGGTTCAGGCAAGGAGTGCTCCTTTCATACTGAGGTCGGAAACCTTAGTAATGGAAATATTAAGAGTGATGGATTTGGTACTGTTGATGAAAGCTTGGTGTCACATAATGAGAGCGTTGATAATAATGAGAACTGCATACTTGAAACTGGTCAGAAAGCTGAGATGAACAGTGTAGCTTCCCAGTCGGATGAAATGAACAATGCACTTCCAGAGTCATCAGAGTCTTCAAGTAGCTATAAAACTTGTTGTCAAGAGAGTTTTAATGGTCAAGCCAGTGATTCCTGTAGTGTTCATGAGCCAAGGGGTTCTGGTTGCAATGTTGATAAAGTTCAGCAGAGGGAAACCTCGTTGTTTGCTGGGGGCCGTGAATCAGAAGGAAGTGAAGATGACATGATGGATTCTGAGAGCGTGAAAGTGAAGAGGGATGCAACTAAAACAATCCTCATTGATAGGGCCCCACCTATTTTGACCATTCATCTAAAGAGATTCAGCCAAGATTCTCGTGGTCGCTTGAGTAAATTGAATGGCCATGTGGATTTCAGAGATGCTATTGATCTCAGTCCATATATGGATCCCAGGTGTGCTTCTAGTATTCACAGACTTTATTTTCTTTTTCCCTTTGCTATATCTACTCAAGAGCCCATTTTCTTTTTCTAATTTTTTTCCCCTCATTTACAACTCCTAAAATATAGTTAATCATGGTGCCATCTCTCCCACTGCACACAAACCGGATAACACTTCAAAATTACAAACTCCACCAAATCATGGAAGTCATGAGTAGGCAAAGAACTCAACCCAAACCCAATATTTAGTTCAAGAAGTTAATGGTAAAATCCAAGTAGTTCAGGCATTCTCTGTTTGCAATTTATCCTAGAAAAAAGAAAAGTCATACCATGTTGCTAAAATTGAATGTGAAGTACCAAAGGATTTTAAAAATATCAATACAAGGCCAATGTAGGAATTAGCTATGATTCTGCTTTTAACATTAATCTGGAAATTAATCAGTTAAGCTTTGTGCGCGCTGACACACGCACAAGTACTTACATAGTATATGACATGATCAAACCAGACTTGCTGTCAATATTAATGTTCCTGCCACCCTCAATAACTTTTTGCAGGATGTATCTGTTGCCAAACCAACCAATGGATTGGATGTTCATCCCATGCATGTTGTGCATGCGGAAAATCAAGTTGATGGAAATTTGGAGCTGCCTCATCAACTTTAGACTCCAAATTAGAGTTTACTTCTAAATCTTTGTCAATTGAAATGTAAATTTTTATATCGGACACCTACTGTATCTTAGCAACTTGATATTTGGCAACATTACCAACAGGCGTGTGGCTTAGCGGTACAAGGCTCCTACTTCCCAAAGGGAGGTCAGGGGTTCGAACCTCAGTGGAGGTAGTGTGTGTGAGTTTCCCAACTAGGAAAAAAAAAAAAAAAAAAAAAAAAATCCAACTTAACAATTTTTTTTTTAAAAAGTTGGATCTGTCCAATGGTAATATGACTGTAATGGAAGTGTTGTTGGGGGACTTTTAAATATTTATCTTAAATCAGATGTAAGTTAATCATGACACACACTCCTTGATAGTGGAGGAGGTACCCTCCCTTTTTCTGATTGGAATTAAATAGCCGAACCTACTATTTTCTTAAAATTTATTCAGTTTGTTCTTTTCTTATTTATGCTCTTAAGGAGCTTCAAGTGAGGTGAAACTGGTGACTGCCTCCTTCCTTTCCATATCTTTCATCTGAGCAGTCAGCTTCTTGAATGAACAGGCATCTTTTCCTCCCTTTCTAACGCATCCGTTGTGACTTCACCTTCCTACTTCTTCTATCATCTGAAGAAGAAGCTGAACCTTCAACTTCTTTGCCCTCTGCCCACCTTTTTTTGTCTGTTTCCTGTTCAAGAGATGGCAAGCTTATTCACGATTTTTGATGAGAGCAGCAGCAACTGTCAGTTTGTTTTACTAGAATTATGGTAAAGTCAACTATCAATATTTATTGAGAAAACAAAATCCAAATTTAAACCATATGTGAACAAAAACATTAAAATTAAAGAGGACTTTACTGACTTTTACATAGAGGGAGAAGACCAATGAGGTCTTTTCTATGGAACATTTGAAGCTTGGTGTGGGTTGAGAGGACTGGAGAATGTTTCTTATCTTGAATTATCTCAAGACGCTTGTGAGGATGCTATGTGTGCCATGCCTTAGGTGTTAATTGTGATTGGTTGCATAAATATTCAAAATTTAGAGCATTTCTTTCTTGCTAAATCTTCACAAGTTCCATATCTGTTATGTACAGAGTGGTGTTGTACTTCTAATGAAGGTAAAGAGGATCCACAAGTGACCGATCCTTCTGGGTGTGAAATCGTCAAGTTCCATATCAGGTGTGTACAGATTGGTCTTGGACTTCTTATGTAGGTATGGGACTGATCCTTTTGGGTGTGAAATCGGCTATGTGGCAGTGGTGTCAGAACCAGCTTAGGGGTACTACACGTGGCTCGTGTAACTGTTGAGCGGCTCTTATGTAGATATGTGGGTTCCCTTTGCAAGGGCTCATGGGTTTGGTCAGGGGAGCCTGTTACAGACTCTGTTGCATAGTCTCTCCTATTTCTCTTACCTACCTGTCTTGACACGATACAACATGGGTGGTACATGATATGTCTTTTGGGCATGTCCCCAGTGCCCTAAGATTTGGGATGTGAGAAGGTCCGACACATGTACACAAATCCACATTTGATACGCCCAGTTCCTGGTAACTTAGGCTATGGAGGCATGTTCTAAGTTCCATAATTGGATTTATTGTGTGTTCTTGTACTCCATAAATTTTTGTCTGTTAAGTTATCTGATGAACTAATTTGGAAATGAAGACGAGTAGAATCATATAAATGCTCTTTGATATCGTTATTTTTATTTTTTATGCATTAAATGGGACAAATTTTACGCACACTTAACAAAGTGGACATCCACACAACCATATTGAAGTTTTTATAAATGCGCTAATTCAATTCAAATATCACATTTATTTGAGTATAGCAAGCATTGGTGCTCATCTACACTTTTTTACATGCTTTGCACTCTCTAGCTACTTGTTACATGTGCTTCTTCTTGTTGGTATTTTGCAACTGGTTCCTGATTTCTAATCTGTTGATGTAGCCTGTTTCTACAGCAAGCTCAAAGCTTTGCTGTGTGTCTTGATATGAATATCTTGATTTTAAGTGGTAATAGTTCTGAAGTTATCTCAAATAATATTTACAGGTGCACAGAGAGAGAGAGGTACAAATACCGTCTAGTTGGGGTGGTGGAGCATCGGGGGACAATGAGAGGAGGTCACTATGTTGCATATGTTAGAGGAGGTGCAAAGGGCATGGGGAAGGCTGAGAAAGAAAATGGAAACTTCTCATGGTACCATGCCAGTGATGCTTATGTGCGAGAGGCTTCTTTGGAAGAAGTTCTTCACTGTGAGGCCTACATCTTATTCTATGAAATTTTTTGAGAAACACCTCCTCTTTGCATTCTTTTTGTGATGTTTTAATAGAATTTGGGAATTAATCCAAGCACCCGCACAGGAGGGTACAACAATTATTGTACCCATTTTTTTTGATTCAGAAAAGAGAGAGAGAGAGTACAACAATTATTGAACCCATTGTTTTTGATTTGGAAGAGAGATAGAGCGACAGCAATTACAAAAATATTGATACCCATTTTTCAATTTGGAATTAGTTGGAAGATTTACATCTTGAGAATGTAATGTGAGAAAAAAAATATGGTTTTTTTTTTTGGTTATAATTGCCAAGTATCTTTGCTATATATTATCATCACAGGGATCATTTGTGGGATGGTTTCTGCAACTACTTAGTGCCCAAACCCGCACCAGGTTCATTTGATTTGTCATTCTCTGTATAGAGAGTTTTTAGCTGTTCAGAAATCAGAATGTGGGAAATATGTGTTACGGATGAAGGTAAGGCGAATGATTTTTCTTAACTGCATTTGTTCAACATGTAGCTGGCGGAAAATAGAAGTTGGAAATTGATCTGTCCTGCAATTCAGCTAGTGTGAAGCTGTTGGCGCTATTAAACGAAGGTACAGATAGAGGGCTTTGTTCTGATATACTCAATGATCTAACATACTGCACATGATCTGAAGCAGGGATGTGTTCTGTCCCAGAAACGACTTGCAGGTCTTGGACAGATTCATTAGGGCATTTACAGCCAATGAGCCTTGTCCATTGTCAAAAGCTTGAGACGATCAGAAGCAATCAGATGACCGGTTCCTGATGCACCATTGTCGTGACACCAGCATGTTTGGAAGCTAGTAGCTGCCTCAGTCAAAGGCGGGCTAACTATACCTGTGCGGAGTCAATTTATATTGGTAAACATTATTTTCTATCTGGGTGGCTAGGGTTTATACTGAAATTTTGTGAGACAGTGCATTACATGAACATGTCAAGATGATAAGAGTTGGAGAAATTGAAAATACTAAGGTCTGGTTTATTGTGTCTATCTACACCAAAGAGATGAGAATGCACTCAAAGTCCAACCCATGAATTTCAGTATGAACATTTCCGGTGGACTATCAAATGTTTGAACTATACTCTCACTACATCTCACGAATAAGCTCTAGTCTAGATGGAATATGCTCTCGTGTTCGTGTTTGCTTGAAGTTTTGGAAAAAAAAAAAAAGTATCACTGCATCGTTCCACTGTGGAGTCCCTATGAAGACAAAAAGTGTCTCAATATTCCTATTAAAATTACTTGTTTTGTAGGTTGGTCCAGAAAGTCATACTACAACTGCTGGTTATGTATTTTAGTAGTTGCCTTTTACTTTAAGACTACTATTTTTACAATCAATACAGGGACTTTGGTCCCTTTCACACATTCATTATATATATAGAGAGAGGTGTGATATATACAACTGTGTAGTTGTTCCAAGGCTAATTAAGTGAAGAGAAAGGCTAAAACGAGCTTCATCTAAGTACAACAATCATGGATTATCTGCTTTTGGACTCTGCAGATTGTGTTGGATTTCGGACCTTGCCAAAACAGTATAAGAATTGTACTGTCAAAGTTCTGCAACACATTAATTTAAAGTATGGAACCACCACATGGTTCAGTCAAATTTTATATACTCTCGTCAGATCAAATTTGATCAATATTCAAACTGAAACTTTATACTATGTATTCACTAATTAGTATTATTTTATTTTAAATTACTTTTGAAACAATTAAATTACCCTATGCCTTTTTATTTTATGTTTTTGGGTATCATATCTAGGATTCTAGTGCATATCTGTTGGTTCAAACAACATATCATCTTAGAGTACAAAACAAGGCAAGCTGGTACTTTCACTAATATTATATTTTTATATATACTATCATAAAATTTCTCATGCGTAACTCCAAAGTCCAAACAGCAATATTCATTCAAAGCCGAAAGAAGAAAAGAAAAAGAAAAAGAAAAAAAAAAACCCTACGTACCTCGGCCTTTTGATTCTCTCTCTAGACATCCCTCTTTCTCTCTCCTCTCTTCTTCTTTTTTTTTTTTTGCTTTACCAATCACTACTGCCATGGCGGCATTGGTGTCCAAGGTGGTTGTTATGGCAGTGGTAGGACTATCAATGATGATGAGCACGGTGGAGGCGGCAACCTGGTGCGTGGCGAGAAGCGGAGTGGGAGCGGTGGCGTTGCAGACCTCTCTGGACTATGCGTGTGGGGCAGGGGCGGACTGTGCACCCATTCAGCCATCTGGGTTGTGTTACCTTCCGAACACCGTAGAAGCACATGCTTCCTATGCCTTCAACAGTTTCTACCAGCGCAAGGCCATGGCACCTGGCTCATGTGACTTCTCTGGCACCTCCACCCTTGCTGGAACTGATCCCAGTTTGTCACTCTCTCTCTCTCTCTCTCTCTCTACACTTTCTCTCTCTATATATCTTTGCTGGATTTTAATTTTATTATAAAACGATCCGGCCTAATCTCTATTCCGAAAACAAGGCTAATATAGGAATTTATTTTATTTTTATTATTTTTTTTCAGGTTACGGGTCATGTGTTTATCCATCGTCTCAGAGGTATGCGTGGCCACTCGCTTTTATTTCATTTTCTTTTAATTTTAATTATTATTATTATTTTTTTAATTTTCATCTCAATTGTTGATACATGAAATGCTCTCTGTCTTTTAATTTTTTGGGTTTAGAATGCAGTTTCTACAATTTTCCCTTTTTAAGTACACGCCTATGTTAATTTATATATATGGTAAATGCCCTTTGTAGCAGGTTAGGATTCGAATAGCAATATATCTGTATTTTATTTATTTATATTTTTTTCCAAACAACATCGAAACTCACGTAGAAGCAGAAAAAGAAATATATATGTATTTTAAGACCGCTATATATTGCGTTTGTTTAGCATCTAAACACATCGTCGGGCATAGCTTGTTTTTATTTATATATTATATATATATATATATATGTATATGTAAATAAATAAAAACACATTACATGAGTAGGTATTTCAACAGGACATGGGACCCGTCCCATAAATAAAAAGTTTTTTCCAAACTCGTCACATCCCGCTTGCCTTAGAGTTGGGAGAAGTTCGAGGCATTTGGTATACTATTTTTTTAAATTTTTTTTTAAAAACAACTTAAGCTTAAACAAATTTAAAATGAATTTTATAAATTTTTTTTAAATATAGAAAAATACTTAAATATCATAATAACAAAAATGTGAATTAAAACTATAGTTAATAAAAGAATATTTATTTATATATTTATTAATTGGGATATTTATACTAGCTTGAAATGAGAATCTTGACACAGAATTCTGGCCTATTTTTTTCTGTTACTTTGACATTCTTTAATTACACTTTGATTTCGTTTCTGAAAAGCACCAATAATCTAAGAATTCCAACCAAAAATAATTCACATTTATTATTACTTATTTTATTTAGATCACTTTTCTTTCTTTATTGTCAAGTAATATATAATTTTTTTTGTCCATTTAAAGGACAAAAATGAAAATTGTATAGGTATTGAATGTGACAAGCAAGAGCTGATGATGATGATGTGTCACCAGAATAAGTGAAATTTTAGAATTTTTTATAAGTAGAGAAGTACGTAGTGTTGGAAGATTTAAAATATTTAAGTGGTTGTACAAATTTGTAGAGGATAAAAGATTCTAAAATAGTAGGAAGTTTTGTAGGATGCCAGTTATTTAAGAAATTAACCTAGAAAGTTGTAGAGAGTAGATATGAGGTCTATAAATAAAAAAGATGTGATTTGTAAACAAGAAGTTACGAGAGTGAGTGAGAATCCCTACGGGTGTAATAATTCACAAATTATATAATTACCAACTTAATAGGTGTGTGAGATAGAATCAATTAGTTATGGATATAACTCTATTATAAAAATGTATGCTTTCTACTGAATAAATTCTCGTGAAAAATTTAATTTTCGACCCAATTCTATTTTTTTTCATATTTGTGATGTGAGAAAACTCTCACACTCTAGGTTGTATATTTTTTTCCCGTATTTGTGATGTCAAATTGGTGACCGTTTAATGTATATAAAATTTTTTATTTTAAAAAAGCAAAGTTTAATTGCTTTCAACTATTAGTAATAGTAATGGTTCCGGTTAAACATTTAAAAAGAGTTGAAAAAATAATAAAAATAAACTAATAAAAATACATTATGGTTACGATTAAACTTATAATATTAGTTAAATTATGGTGAAGTGGCCTATCAAATTTTACAAAAATATAGATAATAAAATACCCAAATCTATATATCGAACTACATATATAATTAAATATATATATATATATATATATGTTTATATCGATCAAATTTGGCTACATGAACCCCCTTTCACCACTGTGGTCCATCTAAGGGCATAATCTTAATTAAGCCACTCACATGATAAGTTTTTCTTACCCAAACTTATATGGATATAATTTGTCACTTCCAGCTACACTATGATGTCCTAGAGAATTCATATAATGATCAAGAGGGGGAAAAATGTGTGAGGACAGTGTGTTTTATTCTCAGTCAATTTCAACTAAGATCTGCAATTTTATTGGATTGAAAAAGAGCATGTAACAAGGAATTTCTAGCCAAACGAGTTATATATTAGTTTAGCAAATTTTTTATCCTGCACCGAATAATGTTTGTCTTAAAATTATATGACAAAGTGTTGTTTTTTCTATGCAAATTGTGATATAATGGCTTGATTTTGTTAAACAAATGCTTACTGACTTGCATTCTGCAAGTTTTCAGCGCGGCTGGAGGGACAACTATCCCGGCCACAACGCCAACTCTAGGTGTACCGATGCCGCCAGGAACCACCACTTCACCATATGGCAATGGAGGACTCACTCCCGGCGTGGGATCTGTTGTACCCAACATAGATAATTCTAATTCCAAAGCTTCTCTGGGGTCCTCACACACAACATTTCTGGTTTCTGTCTGTATCTTTGTTGTTCTCTCATTTTTATTTCAACCCATGTAGTCGTTGAATCTCCATTTCATTGATTTAGTTAGGAGGACTAGGTTGATTTAGTACATTTTTGTTAGAAGTTAGGACTTATTATTATTATTATTTTTCAGAATACCATATGATTTAATGTTCCAATATTGTCAGAACATTGTACTTTTCACATGAAATTCAATTCAATTTTAGAATGGTTATTTTGATGAATTTTTTCCCAGATCTATATCATGAAATTACCATCTTTAAAGTATTTATGAATGCTCGGAAGCAACAAGACTCTGTCATTTCATTGTGCTAAATGTTGCAAGCACAAAATCAATTTTTTGCTATTGACCTTTTTCAATAATCTCGACCATTATAGATTTTATGTATGGATACTCAAACTCTTATCTTAAACGTAGCAGTATGTATGGATACTCGAACTCTCATCTTAGGCGTAGCAAGAATGAAATCCAGATTGAAGTCTTTACCTTGAGCTCACCAAGGTCCTAAACTCTTTTAGCATCTGTAAAATAGAAATAGAGATATGAATGAGCCATTACTATTGTAAAAAAACACTCCTATCAATAAAAAATTAAAAACACTGAATTAAATCACTTTTTCCATTTTTTGTAATACTAGATATATTCAATGAAACACATAGAATATCACGAATAAACATCGAATTCTAATATATTGCGTACACTTATTTTGATATAATTTAAACCACCAGAGGATGCAAAATCTATAAAAGTCATGGTTAAATTCTGTAAAAAATAATGGTTCAAATCATTATAAAAAAATAAAAATAAATAAATAACTTGAAATACTATATAGAGTCACTTATTATAAAACCGAAACAATAGATAGCAAATCTCATATATTTCACACTAATCATTTATACAAGAACGTACGGTGTCCTACAGTAATCATTACTCTCAAATTTTTTTTTTTTTAAAAGTAAATTCTAAGACTAATCAAGTAATAAGGCCTCACTCACTTTAGACTAATAATTTTTCCATTTATCTATCTTTATATTTATATTTAAATCAAAAGAAAAAGAAAAGAAAAGAAAAAATGAAAAATAGATCTTAGCGTTATTCTATATTGGTTTCGAGATTCTGATTCATGAGTGGAACTGGGGTTTTCATTATAGCTCCCACTTTCACCGTTTGACGAACCCTTCCTTTTTACCGTTACAATATTCTCTTCTATCCCGTGAAACCCAAAGTTCCTTGAATCAATAAATCTGTTGGGGAAATTTTCTGGGCAGATCTGTTTGCTGGGTTTGGGGGCAACACTTTTTTTCCGTTGATCCAAACACATATATCGAGTAGGAAAGATGAATATATTCAGATTAGCAGGGGACATGACCCATCTCGCTAGTGTCCTCGTTTTGCTCCTCAAGATCCACACCATTAAATCATGTGCTGGTACATTCCCTTTCATTTCTTACTCTTTAATCTATGTATATATACACACACAAATATATGTTTATAAATTGTATATTTATGGGTTTTTTCTTTTTTGGTGGATCATGATTTATTCTAATTTATTTTTTTTGTATATATATATATGTGTGTGTGTGTGTGTGTGTTCTTTTCAATGTGAATAAATGAGATTATGAAAATTTTAGGGGAATTTTATAAGATGATTTGGGTGGGTCAGCAACTGGGTTTTAGTTAGTTTTGTGTGGGGTTGCTTAACTTGAAATAAGCCAGTAGTGGTCTTAAGCATATCATTTGAGTATTGCTTGCCAAATCTACTATATTAGATTTGATGGGAAGAGGTATAGCGTTGACTTTGAGATGCCTTCAAGTCTGAAAGTTGTTAATTAGCCTCTTCGTTATAGATTTTGACTGTGGCCTTTTGAGGCTGAGGATGAGATGTCAATGTGCTATTGTTATGTGGAGTCTTTTTGGATGTGAACAAGGAACAGACTACGAAACATTACGCTATGCAAATAACTCCAGTGATATGAGCATGGAGTCATGGACACGGTTAATTCTAAAAAAGGCGAACGCGGGCTTATTGGAAGTACCCAAGCATTGGTAATTTTTTTGAGAATTACATTACCTAGTGTTTATCCTACCTAGTTGGGATGCTGGACGGGCAAGACTGGAGACAAACTTAAGTACTTAACCTTTAGCATTCGGCATAAGTGATTGATCTTAAACCTGTTTTATCATTGAACTAGGCGATAACTCCTATATTAATACTCTTATAAGAGCTGCTATTATATGATATAGAACCAGATTATGTGACTGTATGCCAATTCCATGATTACTTCTATAAGGAATAATTTATTGCAATAGTCCTACAAGGATTAGACGAAGGCAAGAAAAGATAAGATGGATGAGGCTCTGACTAAATCTAGAAGGCATGATGTCAAATGAAGTTATGGTACTGAGTACTGACAGAGAAAAGTAGGAAAAATAAAGCATATAAATGACCCCAAATAACCAGGATTGCTCTCTTGAGTTGATTTCACATATAGGTACACAGTCTTAAGAATGACTGACGTAAAACTAGTAAAAAATGTACTGGATGATTCTAATCTACACTTGAAATGAAATAGTTCCCATGCGGGAAAAAAGCATCTATTTTTCTTGTAATTTAATGATATTACATTATAGAATAGTAACTTGTGTAACCTTCTTGTTATATGTGTTCATTAATTACAAAAAAAAGAAAAAAGAAAAAAAAGAAAAAATAAGGGTAATGTGTATATATTATTCCATATCTTTTAATTTGCTTATATTCTTTTTAGCTAATTTCTTGTAAAAGTTTTTGCTGTCTCTTATCTAGGTGCTAATCTTGTTTCCATATATGTTATGATCTAAAGGTGACTTTGCCATATGTATTTCATTTGATCACGGGTCATGATTATAACAAGCTCTTTTTTAGTAATCTTACATGTTGATTTTTAATTTTGACTTATTTTTGTATGCAGGGGTATCGCTGAAGACTCAAGAACTCTATGCTCTTGTTTTTGCGACTCGCTACTTGGATATATTTACTGATTATATCTCACTTTATAATACTGTAATGAAATTAATCTTCTTGGGCAGCTCTTTCTCAATTGTCTGGTACATTCGGCACCACAGGATTGTCCGCAGATCTTATGATAAAGACCAAGACACCTTTCGCCATATTTATCTTGTGTTGCCTTGTTTCCTTTTTGCCCTACTTATACATGAGAAGTTCACCTTCAAAGAGGTATGCATGCTTTCCATTTAATTATTTATTTGGGTATATGATGGGATCTTATAGCTCATATGTTAGTGGAAGTTAAGGTTGTTCCACCTAAAGCATGTGACCTAAAGCATCTGACCTAATGCATGTACTATCCTTTTGATCATATCTTCACTTTCTGAAGTACTTCTACTGGATATAAATTTGCAGGTAATGTGGACATTTTCCTTGTATTTGGAAGCTGTTGCGATACTTCCTCAGCTGGTCTTGTTGCAAAGGACAAGAAATATTGACAATTTGACGGGGCAATATGTTCTTCTTCTTGGGTAATCTAGTACTCCCTGATTATTGTTTTCTTAACTGCTAAAATCAGCAGAAAAGTAACAAATTAAGTTGCAGGTAGATGTAAATTAGAAGAAAAAGATCGAGACCATCCCATTTTTAATAACTTTTTGGGTTATACATTTGAAGGTCTTTGTTAGCAACTCAAAAATTTTATCAGCTAAGAGAACAAGATTAAATCATATGGTGTAAATCTTTTGGTCATCCTCAGTTTTTACTTAGTTAATATTGTTATCTGGACCTACTAATTTTTTTTCTCACCATTAGTGACAGGCATTACTTATCCAAAGGATTTTTGTGTGCTCTGTTTACTTCTATATTGAACCTTAAGAATGAGATTTTAATTATGCAACATGGAACTCCTTGTTCTTGAAATTACCTCAATAAAACTACTTGGAAAAAGCAGACATCGTTTACCTAGTACTCTGTCAAAGCTTTTATTTTTGTGTGTTAGATTTATATTTTTTTAAAATAATGCTAATCTTGGCTGTCATGAGGTTGTAGAAGCTCTAAAGTGAATTTTGTTTCAGCAGTTGTGGGATACAAATTCAAGTACCATCGTGTGATTGGAATTCCATTTGTTTCCTGAATGAAGTTGGTGGGTTGGGAATAAATTCCCTTAACTTTGATGATCAAGCACTTTTAAGGTTATAGAGGTTTGCAGTTGAGAAGAATTGTCTGTGGGAGATGGTGCTTGGGGGTGGTTGTGGGGGCAAGTGGAGAGGAGGAGAGTGGTGGAGGTAGACTGAGGATATAAGGGGATTGATTATGAGGCAAGTCTTGGCATATCAATTTGGGATGGGAAAGAATTCACTAGAAAAGTGATAAGGCTCAAACTTGGGCATGGTGAGCAGGTGATATTAAGTTAAGATGTTTGGTATAGGCAGTGCCTTCTAATGGGGATAGTCTGAAAAGGTGAATATAAAAGCTTGGGTAATGGACATATTGTTTGGAGGAGCCATAATTCGCTGGAACTTGACTTTCATTTGATGTTACAACATTTGGTTGTTGTAAATGTTCAATTTTTTATTTAACAAGATTTTCTTACCACGAAGTTATATCAAAGACATTGAGAGGAGATTAAAGGAAGTGAAAACAGTTATTTTAATGTTCGATTTTATACTGGTTGGCTTGATTTGGGAGAAGGAATATCCTCAGACATGAGTTTGGGTTTTGTATTTCACTGAAGGTGACTTCCTCACATGATTGGCAGTGAAGTATAAATGCCTGATGGTGGACTGTTCACAAATTAGAACTTTGCTTTTGCTGAATAAATGTTGCGTGCAGAGGGGTAGGTGGATCATTTGCATTGGAGGTAGGAATTGTTAGGTAATGCCAACTGCTTTTCTGATTTACTTTTTGGTTGGAACCTTGGTTTGGGAGGTAGCATTTAAAAGGTCTAGGATAGAAGGATATTACAGAGTAGGGAACTTCTAAATTTTAAAATTAGGAACCTCTCTTTTGGAGCCCTCTTAAGAGTAGCCACTCCTTAGTTGAGTTCTTGGATGCCCAGTGTAATTTATCCTTTTTTTCTGTTCTTTATTTCCCTGTTTTCTCGCTTTCTCCCTTGGCTTTTCTGCAGGGGCGGTGGACCCAGGAAGTTCCGTTTGGGGGGGGCGCGCAAAATTAATACTATGAATATAAAATTTAAAAATATTAAAAGTTATAATTTTTTTCTTCACAATAGATTTCATACCAGTCTTAAATCTAAAAAGCATTTCAATTCATAAAGTGCATTTTTTTTTTCCTAGTTGGGACTCACACACACTGCCTCCACTGAGGTTCGAACCCCTGACCTCCCTTTGGAAAGTAGGAGTCTTGTACCGCTAGGCCACA
>JAOTQH010153897.1:0-15205 GCA_025631255.1 Cornus kousa
AGAAATATACTACTTGCATTCATAAGCATGGAACATCAAACAACAAGCATGGATTGTCCTCCTATCTAAGAAAGTAAGGCAACTACACTACAACTAAGCTAGTGACATCAAAATTAGACTAATTAAACTAAAGAGGAGGCACAATCCATCAAGAAATGAGTATAAACCATTAAATAAACCATAAGAGTATTCTATTTAAGTACCATGCCTTGACCATCACTAAATTCATCATATCAACACACATAGACATGCATTAATGTAACAAAATCTAGAGATAAACACATAAAAATCCATTCTCACATACATAGACATATGAATAGAATTAATGAACAATTGGAAGTATTAAACCACACAAAATCATTGTAGAAATAAGATTTATATATATATATATATATATATATCAAATGTCAAGACAAGAAATACAACACTAATCCCCATTAGTTTCAAAACATCAAGGTTTAGGAAGCATGTTTAGGGCTAACTTTAGCCTTAAGAAGATGTTTAACCACTCATTGATGTTGTCATCCAACCCTTAAGGGTTATTTCCATGGTAAAGATGATCTTTTTCCTCCTTGGTAGAAACCTAGAAGAGAGAAAAAACTTTTCCAATTTGTGTATTCTCTCTTTAATCTCTAGCCAAGTCTCTCTCCAATCTCACCAACCTATTTATTTAAAATAGCCTAAATTCTTATATAGGTAGCTCAAGTGTCACCCCTAATGGTTAGACCTTGTGTACCATGACCTCCAAATGATTGCACCATAGGCACACCTTTTAATTGACTGGAACTCTATTTTTCTCGCACTTAAGGAAGTTCGATCGATTATAAGGGTGGTTCGATCAATCGAACTATGGTGGCGCCTTTTTGTAATAAAGACAATGCTGAGATATTTTTGCGAAGAGGACAAAAGTGGTAGGTGGGGATAAGATCATAGACATTCGATTGATCGAAGGAATGTTGGATCTATTGAAAAGGAAATTTTTTTAAAGATAAGGACAAAAGGCTCGATCCATATTGCCATGGTTGGAACGATCACTGTGTGATCGATCGGAGCTTGTTTCGATCGATGGATCGAAGAAGGCTTCCTTCCACCAATTTGCTTCCACTTTGCTCTTTTCTTCCACTGAGCTTGAGATTACATCTTTTATGCTCTAATTTGGCTGAATTGACTTATTTTGGGGATAAGTGCCTGAAAAGGGAAATAACTTGAAATTAGACTAAAACAGAAAGATAAGATAGAATAAGGTACTAGAACGTTTAAGCTTAAGGGTTTAAATGTGCACTTTTCAGCGCTTATCACAACCTCTTTGGTAATGGCTTGAAGAGCTAGATCTTTCTTATAAGTTTCTTTATTTTAATCTCTATCATTCATCTCTAGCTCATATGCCATCAAGGAACCAATGAGTTCATCGATAGAAAGCGTGTTGAGATTTTTAGCCTCTTGGATGGCGGTCTTCTTAGCTTCTCAATTCTTAGGCAAAGACCTAAGAATTTTTCTCGCATTTTCGGATGTTGTATACGACTTTCCAAGAGCCTTCAAAGGATTGACAATGGTAGTAAAACGAGAATACATTTCACTAATTGTTTCTTTGTTGTTCATGGTAAATAGTTCATATTTATGGATAAGCATGTTCATTTTGGTAATTTCAAGTTTATCCCAAATCTCTTTGGCCATTTTACAATCCGAAACTCTATTGAATTTGTCTTTACTTAAAGCACAATAGAGATTTGTGATAGCCGTGATACATTGACAAGCCTATGTTCATTTTGGGTCCATTCATCATCTGTTTTTAGAAATTTTTCACCATCAACAACTTTGGTTGGAACATGGTCACCTTGTTCGGTGGCTTTCTAAGCATCAATATCTAGGCCTCATAGAAATGCTCTCGTTTTGATTTTCCAATAGTCATAATCATTTTCGTCAAACCAATGAGGTCTATTGTTAGATTGACCTTCTTGATAAAAGTTGGCCATGATTGTTCTCTAAGATGATTAGATCTCTGACTATAGATTAGGCTTGATACCAAATATTAAACAATAATTGACTTTAGAGGGAGGTGAATAGAGTCAATGGCCAATTTCAATTTTGTAACTTTAAATTCTAATTAACAATTATGCAATAATCAATTAAGGTAGACAAGCAATTCAAAGCATAAATGTAAGAGAGATATGGATAAGAAATTGCAAACAATGATTCAAAGATTTTAGCGAGGTTCAAAAACTCCTACTCCTCGGCTCAAGTTCCCTTTTGAGACTTTCCAATCCACTAGAGCTTCTCCTTAATGGTGGAGAGCAAACCTTCACATGAAGTAAGCCCTTGCTTCTCTTTTTTACTAGGACAACACCCTTCTCCTAGGCTTCTTTTGGGTCATACAAACCCTTACAAGTTTGTAACAATGTATATATTTGAAAAACATGATAGAATCTCTCTCAAGATTGATATACAAGTGTAAGCTCACAACTAGAGTAAATATATGAATGAAATAAAGCTCAATCTCTAAGATGATATGAGAGAATGAGAGATATGGAGTGAATGACAAATAAAGACTTGAATGCTCTAGAATAAAACTCTTCAATGCTCTTTAAATACTTTCAAGAATGCTCTTAATAGTTGTGTATGTATAACACAAGCTGTAGCCCCTATTTATAAAGCGATGAACACAATATAGTTGTTGGAGATGAGGTGTGAATAGTCCTAGTTTGCAGGTAGCCGTTTGATTTAAATTTGACTCTGTGTCGATCGGTTGATAGAGTATCCTCGGTCGGCTGGAAGTCTTTTATCAGCCGGCTGATTCCTAATCCTCGGTAGGCCGAAAGTCTCTTATCAGCCTGCTAATCCCTAATCGTCGGTCGACCAAAACAATGGTTGAAAAACTCTAACTCTCTGTTTTCATGGATGCTTTTTGTCGGTCAGCTGATGAATCAATTTCGTCGACCGATGCATTTATCATGAAATCTAGTTTTCGTGAAACCTTTATCGGTCGGATGAACCCTATGTTCGGTCGGCCAAAACATTTGTTAGCCAAAACCTAACTCTCTATTTTCTCTGTCAGCCAGCTGATGCCTTAATTCAGTCGGCCAAAAGTCTTTGAATGTGAACCTCCTTCTCTATTTCTTTATGCTAGGTTTTCAAAGTCATTTTATAGACAATGTATGTTACCATTTAAATCAGATACTCATAAAATAAAGAATGAATGATCCTAGGATGTGAGCTTCATGAAATTCATAAATTACTTTGACATTTAAATCTAAGGCGCTCACCAAACCTATCTACCCCATTTGAATCACCGGTCTTGATTACTTTTCTTCTCCGTGTTTTATCTTTAAAGGTTTGGGATTGAATGGCTTGACTTTCTTTATCCTTGAGTGCATGAGGTGTGTCGTGCTTGATTTTGTTTGGACTTGATTTCTTTTCCACTTTTGGACTTCAAATGATTTATTCTGTCTTATGATCTCAAGGCAAACATTAGTCCTTAAAAACACCATTAATGATATGTGATCATCAAAATTAGTTCTTAGGGTCAACACTTACAAAAATAATTGTAAAAAGGTCCCTAAGACAAAATATCTCAAAAAGATATTCGCACAAAGACGCCCAAAAAATGAAAATGTTTCCGAAGAAAAAAATGCAATTAAACCCCCAAGAAATGAAAATAAGCTAGCATGCTTTGCTACACAATTTAAACTATGCATTAACAATAAAATAAATTAGAGTGAATGCATGAAATGTCGAAAATCAATCTTGAACACAAAACCCAACCTCGGGGTCCTCCAAAACCCTAAGGTAACAAGAAACGAAATAAAAATAAAATAGTAATAATAAATAAATAAATAAAATATATCCTGAAAAAGGAAAAGATGACATAGTCATCACGGTTTTGATTAATTGTCTTATTTTAATTAATTTGCATTTTGTATTTTACTTATTTAATTGATATGATGGTTCGCTCTATGAGAATGTCATGATTGAGTTGTTTATTTGACTCTGTGTGCACTTATGCTTATGTGATTTTATTGTGAATTATTTGTAATTAATAGATTTAATTTAATTCTTTTATTTATTTAAGTTATTTGGATTGGGCTTAAGGGAAGTTAGACCAATGGATGTGGTATTGGGCTTGGTTGAGGCCTTGTTGGGTTAATTAATAAGGACACATGGTTATACAAATATTTAAATGATTATTTTTGCATAATCATAAATATATCAATATATATATATATATATATATATATATATGATTTAAGTAATTAATGATCATTATGGAAGGAAATATACATATATTTTATATAATATACATGTGAATATATATTATTTAAGATTATTATTATCATATTTTTATATTAGGTAGTCAGACTAGGAATATGATTAAAGTATAGATGTGTCTATATATACACTTAATGTGGTATTGTTAAAAAGTTTTTTCACGTTAGAAAAATAAGAGAAAGAGAGAGAAAAATAAGAAGGGAAGGATGACAAAGAGGAGGCCGGATCAGAGAAAAGGACGACACCGATCACAATGAGGCTATCGGAATTGGAAGAGACAACCAAGACTTGGACATCAGTTTCATTTTGAAACCTTTAGGCAAGTTCTTTTCTACTTCTCCTATTAGGACCAATAAGTCTTTCACCTTGTGTGTCAAAACTTTAGGTTATAATTTGTTGATTAAACTATTGTTATATCAGAATTTTAAAAATATGAGAATTATTAGCTTTTTCCCTTAATTTTGTGTAATTTTGGCTATATAATAAAGAGTAACAAAAAATAAAAAATAAAAAATAAATCAAAACCCAAAGTTAGCAACTAATGTAATTCGATACAAATATTTCAATTCAATCTGCGCTTACTTTTTGGCTTCGTTTGGTTGCTTAGAAATTGTAAGCAAAGGAGAAAAAGACGCAAATTTTCCTATAGAATTTCCTTGTGTTCCTATATTTTACACAAATGAAATGAAAATGCAAAATTGAAGAAAAAGACAGAGGAATTGAAGGTAAGGCCTACCAGTATTTGCAAAAGGTGGTGCAGTGAACGACTTCGATGAGGTCGAGAAGAGTGAAGATCGTACAAAGAGTGTCGTGACTCAGGGATTGGATTCCTTTCCTTCTCCTCGACGATGGTAGACCGTCAGAGGTGGTGGTGTTCATCCTTGTCCTCCCTAGAGGTATACGTATATATATATATATATATTGAGAGAATGTGTGTTCCTTTTATTCTTTTTTTTGATTGGTTCTACTTTCTATCTATTTGCTATCAATGTTTTTATGTGTTTAAGTTAACGAATAATGAAGGGTTCCTTTGCTCTTTCAATCGCCTCAAACAAGCTCAGAGATTAGAGAGAAACGAAATGAAGCAGAAGAGACCTATATGGAAACGAAAGGGAAAACCATATTAGGGTTTCGAGATGTAAATCATCCTTCAATCGAACTAGGAAGTGGGGTATCAATCGATGAAGCCTTGCTCAAACAACATAACAGACATAAACGATAGGAGAAACAACACATTTTCAAAGAAATTTGTTCGATCTGTGGTCTACGACCACAATTAGAGAGAAGAGATATAAATTGCTTTCAGTCACCTCAGACGAGAACAGAGAGGAGAGAGAAATGGAGGCCACAAATGATATGGTTTTGAGAAAAAATATGTTATATATTTGTTGCATCCGCTATAGTACCTGATATAAGTTTAATATAGGATTGGGCTTCTAATATCTCCGCTACAGTGTACATAACACCAATATCACCATATTGGTGATATGGGTTTTGGGCGAATAATCTTTTATTTTTTTACCCTTGCTAATACTGAACATTTTATAAAAACATAAAAACAATACAAAAGTCAGCCCTTGCTAAGATAAGCCAGTGGACCAGACCACATTTTGATCCAAAAATACAAGCACCCTGAGCAAACGTTCCACGTAACAAGAAGCCCATATCGATGTAGCCTAAGGATGAAGATTCTAAAAGGGTCCATATTAAAATGATGCATAAGACCAGCCAATAGGCTCAAGCTCAAGCTCAAGCTCAGGCAGGTAGGAGTAATAACAAAGTGGCCCGATATATACATATAGCCCAATTGAGATATAAGATCATAAATAGGGCTATGACCTAAAGCCCAGCTAGGTAAACCCATGTGAGATGGGGCTTTATCACAAGAACTAGAAACTTCCCCCCGGCCCCACCTTTGCACACCGAGCTTACTCCATACGCTAAAATACCAATGTTATCATGACGTCATAGGATTGCCACCATCACCAGGATATACCACAACCGAAGGTCATCGTGAAGTCGATACTTCTTCTTCAATGACCAAGATGTTAGCAGGTAGTAAATGTCCAAGGGACTTGCATAAGAAAGCCATTGATGATCATGTGATACCTTGAAGGAGTGATTCCAATTGCTACCAATAGCAAAAGCACTATGGTCATAAAAAAACATAACAGAGGCCGGTAAACTCCAGATCTGATGAAGCATAAACATCGCCCTCGCAAGCTTGATGAAATTCGTTGTCCAAATGTGCCCAAAAAAGCTTTGATAATTAGAGGGGAAACGCCGACGATACCAAGACAAAAAAGGCGAAAACAACCTCTGCAATCCTTCAACCACAGAATCAACGACCTCCCAAGAAAAACATCGCCGAGTATGGCAACAATCGAAAAGTCCAGTCACCCAAAATAGGTCTTCCCACCCATGGAAAGAGGAAAAGAAAGGCCAGCATACTACCCTGAAAACAGTAAAAATCAGGAAACAAATTACAGTGGATAGTAAAACAAAAGAAAGAGACGCAATATCAGGATCAAAAGGGAAGAGCAGCAAAGATTTGGTCCCAATCCGTCCACTGTGCGGAATCCTTAATTTTAAGCCCCACAACTCCCTTGAGCCCTTCTGGTCGGACAAACAAGAGGAGCAACGGAGAGGATAATAGATAGAATCCATCCCATAGACAACACCACAAACTCTAATGAACAGAGAACCCAACACAGTAAGGAACAGTGACTCTGATGAACAGAGAATTTCAAATGTGAGGTGATACTTCCAAGTTCCATGAATATATGAATATGATATACCATCATACCTTGGTTCTTTTTTGGCACCAAGGCAAAGGGTGCATAACGGGGCAGCCGGGCCGGACCATTGTTTTGGGAACCCAGGCCATCCCAAGACCGAGCCCGATGGGCTCTAGCTGTTCAACAGCCCGGGCCTGGCCTGAAGGCATTTTAAAAAACCCATGGGACCTCCATTTATGACCAGATGATTTCAAATTAAGCATTCAACCCCTTGGGTTTCTTAAACATTGTAATCAATTTGACCCAAAGTCAACTCAAGTGACAATTTATCTTCCGGGGGGAAAGAAAAAAAAAAATAAATACACATTCTTCTTTCAACGTGGTTTCCTATTACGACTTTATATTATTGGACATGTAATATTCTACAGTTTTGTTTATTCAAATTAATATTTATTTTGTTTATAAAAAAATCTAAACAGCCATAAACAAACACCGCAGCCGTAAATTTCTAAAAGCCAAAATGACTTTTATGTATTTATGTTTAGAGACTCACTGTAACGGGATGCGAGATGTAAAATAATACCACTGTATTGGTCCGAATTCTCAACATTGTATTAAATAATTATCTTTAAATTTTCTCTCCTGAATAAATTAAAATCTAAGAACTATCCAAATGATTGGTTTTGATTTATTTTAATACTTCTTCTCATATTTTCTTTTGTATATTTGATGATTAAAAAAAAAAAAACCATTTTTGATTTGTATATATTTTTGTGTCACAATTAGAAATCTAAGCAGACATATTATTTTATTACCAGCATGTCTACAAACTGGTCCAGACCAATCTTCCTTATATTCTTCCCTCAACGCGTAGAATGGAGCAACTCAGCCCACCTTGGGTCAAAAGACTCAGCCTCTTCCATTAAGACTTATTCTATTCTTCAACATTGACAATGAAACATCATAGTCTTTATATCTGGAGTATATATAAAGCTTGTTTTGCCTTCTCATTTCTCACACAATACATAAATGCTCACCACCTTCATCTATAGAAACAAACCTACTCATTCCTTTCTCAATTCAATTCTCACCAGAACAGTAATGGCCTCCGCGTAAGCTCTCTCATTCTTCGTCTGTGTATATGTGTGTTTGTGTGCATACATACATACGTACATACATATATATATATATATATACTCTCTCTATCCAATATATATATATATATATATATATATATATCCTTTTGAGAAATCTGACTCAGAAGTATAATCAGTGTATTTTTTATATCAATTAATGTGCTAATAGTGAAATTTATTATTATTATTTTTTTCAGGAGCGTGCAAGAGCATCTTCCCCCATCTGTGACTCCTAATTCTGAACCACCTACAGTCTTTGATGGAACTACTAGGTATAACCTCTCTCTCTATACACACCCACAAGCACATACATACATTGGATCTACTGATATATCATTATATTGGGTATTTTCCCATTTGGGTGATTCATGAATTTGTTCCCCTGAATTTGAATTTTCTGTATCATCATCTCAGATTCTAATTAAATTTTGTTTTATTAATTCTTGAAGGTTGTACATGAGTTACATTTGTCCATATGCACAGCGTGTGTGGGTTACCAGAAACTACAAGGTTTGTTTCGGTCTCTTCATCACTGCGTTGTAATATTTCTTTTCTTTAATTAAGTATTTTTATCCAGCATTAATTTTCTATTGACATGTATAAGAGTGAAATCAATTTTATAGTGTGTGCCATGGTGAAGATGAACTTTTATCCTACACCTGATGTGTTATTACAATTTACAAATTATGATAATTTTTTCTAGGATTTATATTGTTTCAAACTCATTAAATTAGAATCCTCAGTTCTGCTTTTCACTTATGCATGCTGAATATTGAATTGTTTCGACATATATTAGTGTCCAGTCCACAAAATTTATTAAGAAATATATAAAAATAGAACTCTGGCTCAATGTGTCAATTCGGTGGGAGTCTAGTTTCAACTTGATTTTTGGCGTATCATGAAGGGCTTAGCCTAAGCGATATTTCTTAAAAAGTAAGAAAGAAAGAAAAAAAAAATTATATATATATATATTGCCGTTATATGGATATTTCATTCCCTTTATTTATTTGATGCAGGGATTACAAGACAAGATCAAATTGGTTCCTATTGACCTTCATAATAAGCCTGCATGGTATAAAGAGAAAGTTTATCCTGAAAATAAGGTGCCATTCTCTCAAGACTATATGCTTCTTTTGATCAATTATTTTACTTCATAAAGTTCTTATATGTATTATATAAAACTAGTGGTTTTTCAGACAGATATGTTTCATCGTTAATTAGACATTCTGCCAATAAATCATCATCAGTTCATTTTCTTCTTACGAAATATATGATTACTTCATCACATACTTTTTTCCAATTAATGTAATTTTTAACCCTTTTTAGGATGTTATATGTTATGTCACCAATAAATAAGTCATCTTCTTCATCTCCATGTCACTGATAGCAGTACAAAATGTGATAATTAGGAATTCGGTTAAAATATTTTACAACCTGGTCACTTCTATGACTTTTTCAGTTTTGCTGGTTCGGCACCTTGAACATGTTTTTCTGAGTTGGAATTAACAAACTTCATTTTGTAAACGCGCTTGTGAATGCCTTATGATCAGTGCTCATGAAAGTGAATATTCTTGTTGGGTGCTGAATGTTGTACATTTTAGCCCCTTAACTTGCATGTTCGAGTGGTACTTATAAATCTCACAACAATTCTCGACAGCTATCAACATATTACCCAATCCAGAAATTATTTCCCTCTTCTCATTTTATATGAACTTCCATTTTTTATACAGGTGCCAGCACTCGAACACAACAACAAAATCATGTCAGAGAGTCTAGATTTGGTTAAATATCTAGAGAGCCACTTTGAAGGGCCTGCACTGTTACCCGAGGTAAGACATCAAAATTTGTCTGCGCCCTTGATGGAGCATATCTCTCTCGTCTCTGTCTTCAATTTTTTAAAAATTGACACAAAGTAATGTTGTTATAATACTATATAGGATCCTATCAAACTGGAGTTTGCTAATGAGTTGTTATCCTACACTGACACATGCAACAAAGCCATATTTAGTGCATTTAAAGGAGATGCACCAAAAGAAGTTGGTGCTACATTTGATTACTTGGAAAGTTCTCTTGATAAATTTGATGGGCCTTTCTTCCTCGGCCAATTCAGTATGATGGACATTGCCTATATTCCGTTCATTGAAAGATTCTGACTTTACCTGCTTGCTGGATGTTTAGAAGTATGACCTCACTTTAGGCAGGCCTAAGCTAACTTCATGGACTGAGGAAATAAACAATGTTGATGTTTACAAGTATACAAAAGCTGATCCCAAACTATTTATTGATCATTACAAACACCGATTTTTTTTTGCCCCAGTAGAAAATTTTGTGGCGGGAGATTAGAACTACGTACTAAATAAGTGGCTTAATGCCTTTTCTGAATGCTTCTTTGGTGCAAAAGTCAGCAAATTCTCTAGAATACATGTATGGATTTGTTAATGTATTATGTATCAGAATAATTGTGATCAGCATGTATGCTTGCTTTGCATACATTAAAAAAAAAAAAAAAAAAAAAAACCTTCATTTGTCCACACCATTCTTAATATTTTAGTATTTTTATATACCTAGCTAAATACCATTTTTTTTTTCAGATCATGTAATCAAAATGGTTTGTGTAAAAAAAAAAAATTGAAAAATAAAAAAAGTACATGTATGCATGGCACAGGGCAGATGTGGCTGAATTTTTTTGACTTTGAGACCTTGTTGACTCCATGAGTTTGTAAGTTGGTGTCCAACATTTCATGTTTTTATAATTATCCCTTTAGAAAATGATACAATGCTATTTTTGGTTTAAAAAAAATAAAAAATAAAAAATAAAATAAAATTTGCTATAGGAAGATTGGAGCCTCGACCTGCCGGTGAAAGCAACGGAGGCAACGAATCGGGAGCGGAAATTCTCCCGACGGCTTCAACCGTTGCCAGCGAGCCCTTTCGAGTGCTGGGCCTTTCGAGTGCTGGGAACATGAAGGCAAGTATGTAACCCTAGAACTAGCTTCACTTTCCTCCATTTGCTTCCGATTCAATTCATATTCCATTCTAAACTTTGTAGAGGGAGAAAAACAAACCGAACTAAAATCAACACCCTTGTTGCATATTCTTTCTTATGCTTGAACTATTTCATGTACTTAGTTGGTGCTGATTTTTTTTTTTTGACCTCCGCATAAATTCATCCAGTTGTGTTTTTCTTTCTTGCATTTCTACCATCCTTAGGAATCTCAATCTATTTTTAGTGTTTTCTCCCACGTAAATGTTTCTATATATATATATGTGTGTGTGTGTGTGTGTGTGTGTGTAATATGTATATATTTAATTTAAAGCATGACATATTTCCTTGATTACATTGTTTAATTGGTTGTTGGAATTGATGAATATACATTGAAATTTGAACACTTCCCTCTTGAGGGGAAATCTATCTATTATACTTGCAAATTACCACTTATGTCCAACTCGATCTTGATATTTTCAACATGGATGTGTGATTTAATGTAAAGCTAATGTTGCTGTTACTCACCCAATGTTCTGCTTAACTATGATATTTGTGATATTTGCTTGACTGTTTAATTGATTTTTTAGTTACATACATATGTGTGTGTATAATATCGAGGCCATGCTTTGAATTGCTGTGAGCTACCCGATTGCTCACATGCTTGTGGATCATGCTCGCCATGTCAAATGATAATGGTGAGATTTTCTTGTGCATTGCCCACTGAAGCTGAGACATGTCCCTTGGCTTATAAATGCATGTGCAATGCTAACTCTTATCCTGTTCGATTATGCACTAATGCAGAGTGAAGACTATAACATATAACTACACAAACGTATAAACAGACTATAACTTATGACTATATAAAAATGTACTTCTGTTGGCTCCAGTAGTTACATGAACATATACTTCAATTTTTCCTGGAACCCTTATTTATGCCAATACAACACAGTATTTTTTACCAACTATATTCTTTTTGGCCCAAGGATCTATCTCCTCTTCCCCATAATGGCAAAGGTGGAATACTTCGTTCATTCCTAAGGAAATTACCACGATCAACCTTTGTCTTCACATGTACAAATCTCTTGAAGTTACTCTTGAAATATTTAACACCCCAAATGCTTGCTTGTGTGTAGAGCTTGTGTTGCCTTTATTATTGTTCACTCCGAAGTCAAGATCTCTATAGTTGAGATATGCTGCTCTTGTAGATTTGGTAACATAGGGAGTCATGTAACTGTAAAGCCTTCTGATCCAACTTATATGTCGTTTAGATTCTTCTGACCCCTTTTCCTCCCATGAAAACCCATAATGAATGTTGTATATAGTCCCAGCTCTATGAGGGAAAGGTGTTTCGGATTCCGAAATCTCACTTAACCTTCCTCCATAAGGACTCAACAACATATCAGCCCCATTCTCCTCTTCTTAATTATACCTCTCCCATATGCCTTCTAGTCCATTTTCTGAAACGAGTTCCTTCACAAAATCTGACTTCCCTTTGAAATAAATAGGATTTCTCAAAACTCCTATTAAACACAACATGGATGGAGTCTTCGCTAGAGAAACCTGTAAAGTAGAGGATCGATTTGATCCAGCTATTTAAATGCCATCTTCTTTCGCCATACCTAACTCAGGAAAGATTCTTTGCATCAATTGAAGGAGTGTATCAACTCCACTTAGGTACAAGGAAACAAACAAAGCTCGTATCGTTCTTCCACCAGCTTGAGTACTAGAATTCACACATCTTATGAAGACTCTCATGAGTAGGTAGTCATCAAAATTTTCTGCAATGTATTGCCACCTGTGGACAAGCTTGGTTGCATTTTGTTCCAATGTCCTGCTGACATTGAAACTGTCACAGTAGATGGAACAGAAACCAACTTTACCTTCCATGCAAGAATGACTCCAAAATTAGCACCTCCACCTCTTCTGATAGCCCAAAAGAGGTCTTCGGAGCCAGGATTTAAATTCAGAGGGGGCACAGTGAAGAAATTTTTTTAATAAAAAAAATCTAAGAAATAGAAGGAAAAACACAAATATGAAGAAAAAGGGAAAGAAAAATGATAGGACTTTGAAAGAAACGAAGTAGAACATGAATGAATAAGGAAATTTTGACTTTTTTTTAAAAGGAAATTAAAGAAATTTAAAGAGTAAATGAGGAGAAAAAAGAAAATTTTAAGAGAATTTTGAAAATTTAGGGGGAGGAGAATAATATACAAATGTCTATATACATGTACAAAAAATTATAAAAAACCATATATATAATATATGGCGGGGCCAGGTCAAGAGGGGCATGTGCCCACCCTAGGCATATACTGGCTCCACCCCCCTATGGATTTTCTATCATGAGTTCTACCATTGACATTGATTGCTTGAGCATCCATGATATTATCTGCAGCAAGGCCGTGTTTACTCGACGGCATGCTATACCCTCCCCCACTGAAATGTGTCCACCGACACCCACTGTAGGGCAAACACCTGCGGGAAAGGCAAGACTTCTACTCTTCTGGACAATGCTGCAGTAAACTTCAACGAGGGTTGCACCGGCTTGAACCCAGGCAGTGCTATTTTCAATGTCAATAGTGATTGCGTGAAGGTTTATCAGATCAACTATGACAAATGGGACTTCAGAGAGATAAGAAAGGCCCTCATAGTCATGTCCTCCACTTCAGACCCTCATCTGCGTGCCATGTTTTTTGGAAAAATATATGGCTGTCTGAATGTGAGACTCATGCAAAGGCGCAACAATGACCGCAGGTTTAGGTATACTTGGTGATATGAATCTTAGGTTCGGTTTGGAGAAATCTAATACGGATAGATAGGAAGAGTTGTCTGGGGTGTAAATGACTTTGGAGATTGATGTGAAGTTATGAGAATGAAGGGAAAGGCATTGAAGAAAATCTTCATGAGCATGAGCAGAAACTACCATGAAATTGAGAAAACAACATAAGCAAGTGAAAACAACAAAGTTCTTAGTGTCTTCATGATTATTTCTTTGATGATTTTGTGCATAAGGAGGACAAATTTATATATATTTATGGACCTCTTGCCAACAATAGATTTTAATCATGCGATACATCTAGTGTTTCTATTATTATTATTTGTTGGTTACATATTACATATTTAGCTTAAGCCTTAAGGTGATTATTCAAGGTTATAGATTGAATCCCTCTACAAGAAATGAAGAAAAAGAGAGTTCAGATGAAGAAATTAAGGAATAACCATATCTTCTTCTGTTTTTACATGGAAGTGTTAGAAATGAGTCTTATAAACAGTTTTGAGAATATAAAGTACATTTTAGTTCACATGAAACCTAAATTATATATCTTTTTAATTAATGAGTCCTATGGTCTATGTCATGTGATCCTATATTGAAACCATAAATGCAACTGGTTTAGGGATTAAAATGAGCATCTCAAAAACATTCACATCATTCACATTGGTTATTGATTTACATCATTCACATCTCAAAAGCAAGTTCATTACAGTGTGTTGGTCACGTCATATGACTATAAGTAGGTTGCAGGCCTTAGAAATTTCTCTCCCCCTGACATTGACCTGGTCCAATTAGGTCGCTGGAAAAGAAATTAGCGACGCCTTTTTGGACATTGTAATTCCTAAGGATCTTATTGGTTAATTTTCAAGAGTTTCTTGTAGAAAGGTATAGGGAAGTTGAAGTGAACTGTTGAACATTGTGTTCTTCATCATTATCATAGGAGAAACCAACAAGATTATCATTAATTGATTCTTCAACAGTGCACGAGTAGATAAAATGACGAGGATCAATGGTCTGAGCTGTAATTATCAGATAATAGTGAATCTTTTAATTGTTAATAGTCATAGCTATTGACATTTCAGATCAGTTAATGATACTATTCTCCTCAAGGTTGTCCATCCAGTTTTTCGAAGTTCAAGCTTGCAAGAAAGCTATATAAATAAATTTATTAATCAATTAAAACTATTTGAATTTGTGTAATCAATTAAGACTATTTGAATTTGTGTGTGTGTTTTCTTCTTTCTAGATTGCTGGAATTTAGATGGCTTGTCATATAATTAATATAATTAAAGGACTTGACCCACAGTACAGC
>JAOTQH010154007.1:0-15202 GCA_025631255.1 Cornus kousa
GACAAAACTCCGTGAACGAAATAGATGCACAATGGAAATATAAGACCAATGGAAGAAACGGCATTGAAAACCGAGTCCCGAGCAGAAAGTTATGCCCAAAACAAGTTTGGCGCAAACCGGAGCCAAAAACCCTGAAACTGGAAAATAAACAACCAGAAGGGAAAACCAAGAGTACATGACTCCAAGAAATGTCAAAATGAATTCCGTGAGAGGATCCAAGCTCAAAACGAGACATTTGCTATAATTTTCATTAATTGCACAATGGCCCCTCCAAAAAGTGAAAACTGCAAAACTGCCCCAAAAGATATTTTCTTAGAAACTCTTGAAATAAATATCTTCAAAAGATATTTATGAAAAGCACCCCAAGAGGAGAAAAAGATTCCAAAGAATTGTGCATTCATGCCCCCTTTGGACACCGGGAGCAACCAGAGTACTTTCTCACAAAAGTAAAGATACGTATTTCGTGGAAATCATTCAAGACGAAGATACGTGAAGTCAAAAACTAAATCCAAGCATGTGAAGTGAGGTTTTGTCAACAAAGTAACAAATGAGGAAAAGACATAATAGGGTAAAAGACGAAATAGGGAAAAGACAAAAGTGAATAGTGTCCCGAAAAGTGAAAATACGAAAATGACTCGGTCCTCAAAGAAAGTTGTCAATCCACACCAAAGAGTCTCAGAGATCATTTCTAAGCACTGGAGATGACACTAAACGATGAGAAACAAAACTCAGAAAAGAAAATTAAACGAAAAAAATTTACCCGTAAAATTTCAAGAAAAAGGAAAAGAAGGCAAATGACCGGGTCATTACAAGTGACGTAGGGTGGATCTTTGAAGATCTTGGAGGTAGGTGCGGAGCGTGAACAGGTCGATGTTGTCATTCCCGATGGTAATTACTATAAATTGATGGGTGATGAATTTGTGAAGATTCACCACGTTGAAAGTGCGTGTGAGCGCATGATGACCACTAATGATGGCGCATTGTGGCATGGTAACGGAGCTGATCCAACACGTTAAGGTGCAGGATTATCGCTGGTGTGCATGGAAGAGTAACTTGGCACTAATACTGGACCTCTGCTATGTGGCAACTAAAGTGGTAGGTGACGTGGCACTACTGGCCCCATTGCAAAATGTGTCTGACGTTGCACCAATGCTGACATGTCAGGTGACGTAGGATGGATCTGTGAAGATCTTGGAGATAGTTGCATAGTGTGAATAGATTCCTTATGGTAACTACTATAAACTGATGGATAATGAATTTGTGAAGATTCACCACGTTGAAGGCATGTGTGAGCACATGATGCCCACTGATGGCGCACGGTGACGCGATGACAGAGATGATCCGACATATTCAGGTGCGGGATTACCGCTGGCGCACGTGAAAGCGCATGGAAGAGTAAGATTACCACTTGAGGTGCATGGTGTCACGGTGATGGAGCTGCTCTGATATGTTGAGCATCTCTAAATGAGACATCTCGTTAAACAATAAGGCTTCCCTATATGGGGCATCCCTAGATGGGGCTTCTCTAAACGAGGCATCTCGTTAGGTTTCTTGAAGGAAGACTTAGACAACGAGGCTTCCCTAGATGGGGCTTATAAAGATCTTGGAGTGCGGAAGTGTGAGTTTATTGGTTGACCGCCGCCACCGAGGATGGGGCTAATGGTGTCATCCCTGGCGGTGACTACGATAAACTGGTAGATTATTTACCAGAGGTTGAAAGGCTCTGATACCATATTAGAAATAAGAGAGTATAGAACTATGTATTGCATTGATGTGTGAGATATAAGAACACACAGGGGTTTATATAGAAGACAAAATGTGTAGAGAGCAAGTAAACCTAAACCTTATATGGTAAACTTAAACATGGTAACAATATATTATAGAATATATTCAAATAATAAAATCCATTGTTAACTCCAGTTCCTCTGTTAAATACCATTAGAGATGTAAGAAGGTGGGACTCACACATTTAAGTTTTGTAAATGATCTCCTCTTGCTAAGTCATGAAAATATTAAATCAGTTATGTTACTCAAGCAAGCCATTGATCAATTTTCACACCTATCTAGCCTCTCAATCTACCTATCAAAGAATTTTATTTTTCTCTTTGGCCTATCACCTACTAATGAGCTCGTTATCACAAATTATTGTATCATGAAAATAACTTGAATTACGTGGTTATTAATGATTTGACAACTTATGTATTGTGAAAGTAATTTTCTTGAGAGAATATATGATATGATAGAGAGAGGAAATAGAAAAGGTAATTATCATTAAATAGGAAAGGTAATTATCATTATAGCATCCAGATCTCATCATAATTAATGAATTCAATTTCTATTTCATTTGAAATCAACTTTCTCTTAAATTTTCATCCTTAAAAAATTCAAATCCAAAAAAAAATCTATAACATGAATTCAATTTATGCTCGAATCTTCGTTTTAATTAAACATCCATTCACTTAAATCTCTTCATCTATTTCCATGATTTCTTTGACCTACGCTTTCGGAGTGACCGCTTTCTCGTGAATAAGAACCTAAACTTTCTAGCCATATATATATGTGTGTAATAATTAAATAAATACATAATTGCTTTTTATCATTGTAGAGTTTTAGGGAGAGAAAACGTGTGTAATTAAAAAGTGACCTAGTAAAAATAGGATTATGGAGACAATTCGAGAGTATATAAATATACAATACAATAAAAGTAGAGAGAGAAACCCAATTTGATTTGTGGTTCTCACCACTCTCTTCAATGGAAAATTCAAATTTTTTTATTTTTTTTTAGTTAGTTAGTTTGCTAGAATGTGATGGCCCAAGTTTTTGTAACCCAGTGCATCAGTGATGCACCAAAAGTTGACCCGATAATGGATCTGAAATGCGAAATCGAAATATGATCAAAGCATAAGAAAGAAGGGTCTGAGGCATGGATGAGCGCTTGTCAAAAGCCAAAGTACCGAGCACTTGTTCGACACTCTTCAACACTGGGTGCTCGTTCAACACTCTTCCACATTGAGCGCTGGTTCAGCGCTTTTCCACGTTGAGCGCACGTTCAGCGCGCTTTCACGTTGATAGCGCGTTTGGCAGTCTTCGACGTTGAGAGCGCGTTCAGAGTGTTTGGTGCTCTTCCACGTTGAGAGCACATTCGGCGCTCTTCCACGTTGAGATCACGTTCGGTGCTCTTCCACATTGAGCGAGCGTTCATCGCTCTTCCAAAAGGTTCAAGCGTTCTTCCAAAAAGTTCTGACCTATATGGTCAGGCGTTCTTCCAAAAGGTCCAAGCGTTCTTCCAGAAGGTTCTAACCTACATGGTCAGGCATTCTTCTAAGAGTTCTTCTAAAAGTTCAAGCGTTCAGACGTTCTGACCTTCATGGTCAGGCGTTCTGACTGCCGAACGACGAAACAGAATGCAAAAATCAGAAGAACGACAAGATAGAAAACAAGTTTAAAGGCATACTTGTGAACTTTAAAAACCAATGACTCTTGGCCTCATGTTATACATACAAAATGGGCACTGCCAAGTGTTCTTAGTTACACATTACACATCTAAAGAGCATCAAAAGGTGCACTTAAGTGCACGTTACATAGTTTAAACAATAAATACATGTTTGGACATAAAAAACCAAAATGGAGCATGATATGCTAAGAAGTGTACATTCTATATAACCAAAAGTACTCCAAGTAGTCAAGCAAGCCTAAGAGTGTTGAGCATCCCACAATAATATTTTTTTACCTAAAAAACAACCTGGTAACTTTGGGGTGATAAACAAGTTTACTCGTAGGGAATGAGCATGCATTAACCTCCTTTATACAACTTTGTAATTTGATATAAATCAATTCATAATGTTTAACCAACATTGGAACTTCCAACACAATACCATAAGATATAAACTCACAAGGTTATCAACTTGGAATTTAAAGTGCAAAATCAAACCAAAGTGGATACTTAGATATTGCCCGGATTAAAACCGTACTCTTGGGATTACTTTAGGGCTACTAACCCATGGGTACCTTCCCCTAGTGCGCACTATAGTGTAGGGAGCTCTCTATCTCCTGTACTAGAATCAAATCCGAGCCAAGTCAAGTTCTTGATAATATCCCAAGTTTCCAAAATCAACAAGTTGAGCAACAAGTCATGACATATGATAAAACACAAAGGCTCCATGAATACATGACTAAATCATTAGAACAATAAGATAGAAATTAATTAAACTAATTAATTAATTTCTCTAGATTTCCAAAGTTATTCAAATGATCTCAAATTAATATACAACAAGGATTAAGTAATGGCCATGCCATATATCAAGTCTAAAGTGAGTTATATGCAAGCTTACAATTAATCATTTATTTCTCAAGTTGGTATAAGATATGTATACAACTTATACATCACTATAAGACAATTAATTTACTTATATAATAAACTAGAACACCCTCTACCTCAATAGAGAATTGAATCTCTATAATCCAAGGCAACCAAGCTTAAGAATGGAAAACCAAACAAGGGTTTTGTAGAGGAGAGTGAGAGGAAGCAAAAGTATACCAAGCTTAAGAGTCTATGGTGAGTGGAAGGAGGCTAAAATGAAGTCAAAAGCCCTAAGCCAAGCTTTTCCTTCAATGGAGGTTAGGTTCCGGATGAGAGCAAAGGGAATGAAGATAATATAAAATGAAAAGTGATGGGCGGAGGATCTAGTATTCCTCCACTCACTAGGTGTTCTTACACTACCTCTCACACACACACAATGCAAGACACAAGTTGGTGCCTACATTTGTGATGAATCTAAGGTGTCTCCCTACACTAAATCCCTAGCCTACACTTGTCATGAATTTAAGCCAACATGTGCTCCAATCCTAGGCCAACAAGTGGGTGAAGCTCCACCGTCCATGTGACATCAAACCTAGCCTCCAATTGGTTTCACAACCAATCCAACAAGTGGCACCATGAGAGTGTGACACTTGTCACATTTTTTAAAAATTGTAAAAAGGTTCTTTTTGAAAATATCTTTCAAATTAAATTACAAAATAGTCCCTAAGATGAAAAATAATTACTTTACTTAATTACACAAAAACCCATCAAGTTATGAATATTACCAAAAAGTCATGCATCCATGCCCTTTACAAGAAAAGTAAACATTTAACATGTTTTTCTACAAAAGTAAAAATGTAGATATCATGGATGTAGGCAAAGCCGGAATCAAATCTGAGTACAAAAAGTGAGGTTATGGAAGGAAAAAAGAAAAATGACAAAAGGACGAAATAGGGAAAAGACGAAAAAAAGAAATTTGCTGAAAAAGAAAGGAAGGAAAATGACTGGGTCATTACAACCTACCCTTCGTAAAAGAGATTTCGTCCTCGAAATCGTGTCGTATCTGAAAGTGAAAACAAATGGGGATACCGAGAGTGAACCTCCTGCTCGAGCTCCCAGGTATCCTCCTCAACGCCGTGGTGTCTCCACAAGACCTTGACCAATGAAATGGTCTTAATACGCAAGACCTGCTCCTGTGAATCAAGAATCTGGACTGGACCTTCCTCGTAGGTCACGTCCTCATCAATAACCACATCAGTCCACCGCAGAATATGCGATGGGTCCGGCCAGGTCTGGCGGCAATGCCAAACGATAAGCAACCTCACCGACGCGCTCCAAAATCTCAAATGGTCCAATGAACCTAGGAGATAACTTGCCAATTTGTCAGAATCTCAGAAGTCCCTTACACGGAGAAATCTTAAGAAAGACATGGTCTCCTACCTCAAAAGACAAGGATCGTCTCCTCCTGTCTGCATAACTCTTCTGTCTGCTTTGTGCGGTAGCCAACCGCTGCTAAATCAACTTGATCTTCTCCGTAGTCTCAATGACTATGTCGGGACCCAAGGCAAAGGTATCACCGACCTTGGTCCAACAAACTAGAGATCTGCACGGTCTTCTATATAACACCTCAAAAAGTGCCATGCCAATACTGGTCTGGTAATTGTTGTTATAGGCAAACTCAACCAAAGGCAAATAGTCCTCCCAACTACCCCCGAAGTCCAAGATACAAGCTCATAACATATCCTCCAATATCTGAATGGTACGCTCTAACTAACCATCAATCTGAGGATGGAATGTTGTGCTGAAGTGAAGCCCCATGTGAAGAGCATCCTGAAAACTCTGCCAAAAGTGAGATGTGAACCTAGGATCCCTATCCGAAATAATAGATATTGGAACCCCATGAAGCCTGACAATCTACCTCACATACAGTCCGCTCAGTCTCTCTGCACTGTCTATCACTGCCATCGGCAAAAAGTAAGCCGTCTTGGTCAATCTGTCAACTATGACCCAAACGGCATCATTCCCTGCCCGGGACCGTGGAAGTCCTGTCACAAAATTCATAGTGATATGCTCCCACTTCCATTCTGCTACTGGTAGTGGTTGCAATAACCCTGTCGGCCTCTGATGTTCTACCTTAACTTGTTAACAAGTAAGGCACCTAGCTACAAACTATGAAACATCCCGTTTCATACCTTTCCACCAAAACTGTCGCTGTAAATTATGATACTTCTTCGTACCACCAGGATGAATTGTGAGTCGAGAGTGGTGAAAATCACGTAGAACGTCTTCACGACAAGACAAAGGAACAAACATCATCCCCTTGTACCTAAGACCACCATCTGAAAGTAAGGTCTAACCCTCTACATTCTCACCGCCTGAAATCCGAACATGGATGGCCTTCATCTCCTCATCCTCCAACTGTGCCTCAATAACTCTACTAGCAAGAGCCGGTTGAGCCACAAGACTGAACAAGATAGCCGGTGAATCATCCTCACACAACCACAAACCAAGATCTGCGAGTTCCTCTAGCATCTTCCATCTATGAATGGAAATACTAGCTAGAGTGCCCCGTGACTTCCTACTCAATGCATCGGCCACCACATTGGCCTTACCCGGATAGTAGTGCAAATCAAAGTCGTAGTCCTCCATGAACTCGACCCATTTGTGCTGTATCAAGTTCAAATCCTTTTGAGAGAAGAGATACTTGAGACTCTTGTGATCGGAGAAAACCTCAAACTTCTCCCCGTACAAGTAGTGTCTCCACCCCTTCAAGGCATAGATAACTACTGCTAATTCCAAATCATGTGTCGGATAATTCAACTCGTGAGTCTTCAACTGCCAAGACCCATAAGCATCCACCCGCTCTGTCTGCATCAAAACACAACCCAAACATTCTCGCGAAGCATCACAAAAGATCACGTAACCCAAACCACGTTCAGGAATGACCAAAACTGGATCCGATGTCAACCTGACCTTCAAATCCTGAAAAGCAAACTCACAGACCTCGTTCTATATGAACTTGACCCCCTTGCGGGTAAGTCAAGTCATAAGTACCGCTAAATGAGAGAAATCCCGAACAAATCTTCGGTAGTAGCCAGCTAGACCAAGGAAACTCTGTATCTCAAACACTGTCTTTAGACGCTCCTAACCCATCACTGATTCAATCTTCGATGGATCCACTGCAATGCCGCCTCCTGACACAACATGTCCAAGGAACTTCACTTCAGATAGCCAAAATTCGCATTTCTCGGACTTGGCGTACAATCAGTTATCTTTAAGGATCTGCAAAACTGCTCTCAAGTGATACTCATGCTCTTCCCTCGAAGTTGAGTACATGAGAATGTCATCAACAAACACCACCATAAATCTGTCAAGATAGTCACTGAATACATGGTTCATCAAATCCATAAAAGCTGCTGGAGCATTGGTTAAACCAAATGGCATCACCAGAAACTCATAATGGCCATACCATGTATGAAAAGCGATCTTGGATACATCCTCATCCTTAACCCTCAACTGATAGTAACCCAATCTCAAATCAATCTTCGAGAAGTATGTCGCTTCTTTCAACTGATTAAACAAGTCATCAATCCTAGGCAAATGATACTTATTTTTTATCGTAGCATGATTCAACTTGCGATAATCAAAACAAAGTCTCAAAGACCTATCCTTCTTCTTTGCAAAAAGAACCAGTGCTCCCCAGGGCGAAGCACTAGGATAAATAAAGCCCTTAGCTTTCAAATCATCCAATTGAGCTTTTAGCTCATCTAACTCTGTTGGTGCCATACGATAAGGTGCAATAGAGATCAGCGCAGTACCGGGAATGACATCAATGGCAAAGATAACTTCCTGAAGAGGAGGAAGCTCCGTTAACTCCTCTGGAAAGACATCCAGAAACTCATCTACAACTGCCAGAAAAACATGGCCCGAACTGCTGTCCTCGTCAGCTAATAGGCTAGCCAAGTAGGACTTGTGGTGACTCCAGTCACCGATACTAAAAATAATCGCCGGGTGGGAATCGCTCCGATCTCCCACAAAATGGAAACAATCTCCCGTGGGAGTGCAAATAGACACTCGCCCACAGAAGCAATCGATTGTAGCATGAAAGAAGGATAATCAATCTATCTCGAGAATGATGTCAAAGCCCGCCATGTCGAGAACAACAAAATAGAACTCTAAAATCTGCCCAGCTATCTCGATAGCACAACCGTGATAAACACGATCCAAAGACATTGGACCCCAACTGGTGTGTCAACACAAAGGAAACTATCCTGTTGCGTGACCTCCAGACCCAAAGAATGTGTAAATGAAAAAGATATATATGAATGTGATGCACCCGTGTCAACAAGAACTCTAGCCCAAGAACTGAAAACTGGAAAGATACCTCGAACTGTAGAAGTCCCTACGGAGGTATTGGCCTCTGGCAATGCATAGACTCGTCCCTGAGCCCCTGACTATTGAGAACTACCCTGGTGGCTAAACTGATGTCCGGAAGCAGTAGGCGTAGAGCCTCTGACCGGATATGAACCAACTGGCGGCGCCGCTGACTGCGGTGCCTAAGGCACCCTGAAACCTGACTGAACACTCGCAGACTGTGCCAGTGTGGCCTTTGAACCTGTACCACTCTATGCTCTGCTCCGTGGATGAGGGCAATCTTTCCTCATATGACCGGACTGCTTACAATAATTACAAATCCCCTGAAACCCCTTCGCCGAAGCTGTGGGCTTACTAGCCTGTGGCTGAAGTTGTGGGCAGCGAGGCTTGATATGCCCTAGCTGCTGACAGTGGTGACAAATCATTCCCCAGGCTGACCTCGGAAATACTGGAACTACAGGTGCAGACCGAGCCTACTGTGACTATCCCTGAGTACGTGAATTATCCCCGGCCTTAGCCTTCTTCAACTGACCCCCAACGGATACTGATGGAGCCTCCCCATGAGACTGCTTATACGAACCCTTGATCCTGTACTGACCTCGATCCTCTGCCTCAACCATCATAGCCCTCTGGACCACCTCTCTGTAGGTCCTCAAATCCAATACTAAAATCCGTGGCCTAATATCAAGATGTAACCCATCCTGAAACTTCCTTGCCCTGAGCTCATCGATAGATACTATCTCCGGTGCATAGCGGGAAAGAGAAGTGAAGCGTGTCTCATACTCAATGACACTCATCATACCTTGATAGAGACCTGTGAACTGCATTCTCATGTCCTGCCTCATAGCCCTCAGAAAGAAGCGGTCGAAGAACAATGTCCTAAACTCATCCCCAAGTCATCACCTCCATATCGTAGATATTGGTCATAGACCTCTACCAGATATCAGCATCTCCCATGAACATAGAGGCTATTAAGGAGATCCTCAATCGGTCCGTTGGTACTGCCATACTATCGAGCTTACGTATCATGAGATCAAACCATGCCTTTGAAGCAAGTGGATCCATACTCCCTGCAAATTGGTCGATCTTAATTCACTGTAACTGGTGCCGGTACCGAAATCTGTATCCCTACAATGTACTGACGAAACATCTATTGAATGGACTCTGACATCCCCAGAGCCACTCCATGTGCAATCTGCTCCTCATAAGTCAGTGCTCGTGGTGGATTAGGATCCACGCCACGAGGTCGAGTCCTGGGCCTCCCTAGACCCCGTGTGGGCCCTCTGTAACCTGCTCCTCAGTAGCATGTGCTCGAGGTGGATTAGGATCCACACCCTGAACTGGAGCCCTGATCCTACCAATAAAATCCCTGACAAGTTCTGTGTCCTCAATTTGTTCACCCGTTCCTTCATAACGAGAAGACTCTCCTCGAGTCAAAACCATAATGCTAAATGCACGGAAGGAAAAAGGTCAACAATAACACAAGTTATTATGACCGAATGCAACTCACACTATGAATGCATGAAACAAGAAGCATGTCAATGCATGCAACATACCGTCATGCTAAAGCAGATAAACATACAACATATTAAAATAGATATTGAAAACTTAAAGGTACTTAAGCATGTGAGCACATAGACATGTTATCAAACCAAACACGTAAACATGTTATAATACCAAAACAGGTTAACAAGTAGCATATATACATATCAAAGCAAATCAACAAAAGCATGATATGCACCCAAAACCCGTCATCCTAAGGTTTTCAAACCTAGGAGCTCTGATACCACTTGTGACGGCCTAAGTTGTCTTTCAACCCAGTGTGTCTTGTGATGACCTGAAACGGATCCAAGATGCGGAAGCTAAAGAAAAAATAACGATCTCTAGAGATACAACACGTCTCTAAGACACCATTATAACCTTCAATGAGTTCATGGAACCCAAAGAAAATGTGATACCCCTCGGATCTGAGACACGGGTTGATCAGGCCCAGGCCCAAACCCGAGGGAATATCAAACAATTAAAGTATTTAAACAAGCACAGAGTACAAAAAGAAATTAAAAGAATGAATAACTCGCTGAAGAAAACTATTAAATAATAATTCCATTAATATTTCTCCAAAAATACAACTCGGGAATCCCGTAATGCAAGGACCCCTAAAACAATAATTAATAATCCTGTTAATTATAAATTAAATAAGTCTATCATCCTACTTTGGAATAAACTGAAAGAATGGATAAGTCCTCCAGCTGCGGATCCTCAACCTTGAGACTTGGAACTTCTAATAACCTGAAAAATAAATCGCGGGTTAAACCCTACGAGCAAGTTCCTCTACCAGACCTCTGAAAACCGATAAATAGATCATCTCTGATCAAAACTAAACCTAATAAAGTTTTAAGTTTAGTTAACACTGATACACATATATCTAATTAATTATATACAGTATAACCTTCACATCCATTAATAGCTTCCTTAATTTCAAACTATTAAATCATGTTTAAGCATAATCGTACTTAAACCATTTCAAAACTCCTTCTCTTTTAAAGAGAAACCCCCTTTAACCTTAACCCATTTTAAATAATTATTTAATTATTTAAATAATAAAATATAATTCAAGGAAGATTATATTTTAATCCAAAAGCCAATACCGAATTTTAACTATTTAAATCATACAGTCAATACCTAGGCTTTGACAAGTCACACATGTCTCTATGCCTACTATATCCATAGATGAATTTTAACCATCTACTACACGTAGCAATTTAAGTATGCTTTAGCAATTCAATCATGCCATTAGGAATATATTCATTTATATATATTGGCAATTTAACCATGCCTCCTTCAATAAATATATTTACACATTGGCAATTCAACCATGCCTCCACAAGTATGTTTATCTAAACATTGGCAATTCAACCATGCCTCCGTGTATGTATATTTATGTATACATTAGCAAATCAACCATGCCTCCATTAGTATATATATATTTATACTTTTAACACTAGCAATTTATCCATGCTTTCTATGTATGTAATTTATTCATACTAATAATTAGACAATATATTTACGCCTACAACAACTCATCCATGCCTACACTTCAACCATGTACTAACTTTCAACTTAATAACAAGTTAATTCACATATATACGCATATCATTAATTTAATAACGCTTATTAAGATACACCAAAATCAGAATGGTAATACAATCATCTTACTTAATATATATATACATACATATATATTATACAATATATATATGTATATTACTGTGATGACCCGAATTTTTATTAGATTTTAATTTATAATTTTATTTTATTATTATTATTAATATTATTTTTGTGTGTGTGTAATTTGATAGGTTGTTTTTGGTTTTTGATGCATTATATATATTTTGTATATATAGTATACATGGCATCAGTTGGAGATTGAAATAAAGGGAACAGCAAAATGTGAATTCAAATGGTGAAAAGTGTTATTTGTTTTGGGGCCCACATGAAAGTTATTTAAAGAGAATGGAATTTGGTTTTTTGTTTACATATTATATATATATATATATATATATATATGTTGTCCGATGGAAGCTACTGAATTTGGTTTTGTCTCATGTTTATATTATATTATATATATATATATATATATATTTAATGCATCATGGTGAAGGAAGGGAGCAGGTTGGTGATGAAATGATGAAGAAAAGAGAAAGGTGATTGTGATGTGTACGCGGGACCCACTTGGTGTCTTGTGGTGTAGTCTTAAATTGGTGCACGTGGGATATTTAGATAAAGGGAGATGGTATGGTTTGTGTGTATCTGCAGAAAAGGAAGAAAGAAAAGAATGAAAATTTGTGGGTCCTACAGGTTAATTTTCTAGGTTGGCTTCACATGGGCTTCTGATAGAGTGTATTTGAATTAAAAAGAATTGAAAAGATAGAAAAGTAAGGAAAAGAGATAATGGGTGGGACCCATTAAAATATATGCTGCAAATTGATTGGTAATTGTGTACATGATGGCGTGTGATTTTGTGTTAGTGAGGCCATTATAAATTGAAGGTGTATGTGTTCGGGTTATATAAGGAAGGCAGTACAGAAAGAGAGCCAAGACAAAAAAAAAAATAATAATAATAATAATAATAATAATAATAATGAGAAAGGCAAAAAGGAGTAGGTGGTGTAGAGTTTGATTTTTTGTGGTCTTAAGTTTTTCGAACTTTGTTCTTCACTTTGGGGTTGGCTTGAAATGAGTGCTTTGGTAGACTACCTTTTTGACTCAAGACTTTGTTTAGCTTTTTGCACGTGGGTCTGTTGCGGTGTGAGTTGTGAATTTAGCGAGCAAGCAGAATACAAAAATGAGAGAGAAACAGAGAGAGTTTGGAGACTAAGAGTAAGCCGAGAGTCTATAGAGAGAGGAACTGAGGTTGCAAAGGAGGCCAGGGCTTAAGGCTTGATATTTTCAGTGTAGGGTTCTCTATACCTTAAATGGCATGGAGAGGTTTTGCTTCAATGTTTTTATTAAATGTTTTTAATTAAATACATATGTATTTTGTTTATACTCACCTGTATATGTATATTTTGTGAAGCTGTTTTATTAAACCTCCATGAGATTCTTGTTATGATTTTTCCTACTGGGACTTTTTGTCTCACCACCCTCCAGTTTTAAGTAGCGCAGCGGAAGCGTGGATTGTTAGATTTGAGCTTAGGGTGAAGAGTTGGCGTTGCAGGATTTATTTTAACTTTGTATAAAAGTGGGGCAATTTTAATGATCCTGGGTGTATTTTGATGTACTAAGATTTTAATAAATGAAGTATTTTATTGGAATTGTCGGGGCGTGACAAGAAATACGCACTCTCTGAATTTTTGCTTTCCAAAATAATAATAATAATAATAATAATAATAATAATAATAATATATTTTTTAAACTTTTTCCTAATGACTATATTTTTATCTTATATAATGAACACTAATTTTATGGATTAAATAGGATTAATATTATAACTTTCAACATTACATTATCCATTATATGGATTTAAAAGGTTAGGATTAATATTACATAACTATAAACGATACATCATCCATTATATGGATTAAAAGGTAGGATTGATGTTATGCTTTACGATATGCAAGCAACTTTCTAACTCAAATTTAGCGCTTGTTTGACTACGAAATACCTCTTTAACTTCTATTATCTACTCAAAAAAATTAAAAATAAATTAAAAGTCGAATATTTAAAATATTTTGAGTTATATTTAAAACAATAAATAACTCGTCATATCATTGTGCTGAAACCACTGGGGTGATTCATTTCGATGTTAGTCATGCACCCAGAAAATTTGGTAATTTGTTTTCGAATGGTGGACCAACGATTGATCAAAGTTACTGCATTTTCGCAAAAATGGAACACTAAGATCTTTTGGAAGATATTTTCATTTTGGGGTAATTTTGTAGTTTTCACTTTTTAGAGGGATCATTTTGCAATTAATGAAAGTTATTGAAAATTTTCTTATTTTGAGCCTGGATCCTCGTACGGGATTCATTTTCACTTTTCGTCAAGTTATGGACTCTTAGAATTTCCTCCTGGTCGATGTTTTCCAGTTTCAGGATTTTTGGCCCCGGTTTGCGCCAAACTTGTTTTGGGCATAACTTTTTGCTCGGGACTCAGTTTTCTATGCTGTTTTTTCTGTTATTCATATTTTCTCATTTTGAATCTTTTTCGTTCATAGAGTTTCACCGTTTGAACACGTCTGCTCAAAATTCACTTTTCTGGACCAAGCGGAGCCCTTTCGGGGCAGTTTTTGGATTTTTCTATAAATAGGAGGCCTTAAAGAGAAAAGTCATATTTTTCTTTCTCTCCTCTCTCTCCTGGCCGGATTTCAGAGTAGCCATGGCTGCCGGCCTTCTCTCCTTTTTTTTCGGCCACTTCCCTTGCTTAAAAGGGTGTAGTCCTTTGGTGTCTATTGCTCCTCTCACCTTCCTCTTTCTTTTGCCCTTATTAGACCCATTTCTGGCCAAATTTTGAGTTTGGTTTTGAGGTCAAGTTGGGATTTGCATGGGGCTTCTTGCGGATTCTTGTGCATGGTGTAGTCCCCGACAAAACCTAGGAGTATTGTCGGTTTCGGAGCACTTTGCTTTTGGTGGAGATTTGAGATTCCATCTCAAATAGAGGTAGGGGATGTTTTAGGATTTTATTTGAGTTGTGTTGATTGTTTTATGAGTATATACAACTTGTGAGCATGTTTTATTTAAGTTTTAGAATTTAATTTAATTAATTTCTATGTTTGATATTTAATTCATATGGTTGTGTGTACCTTGGAATTAAATTGTGGCATGATAGAAAATTAGGCCTTGGTATGTTGATTCACATATATTAAATTTGGAGCATTTGATTAAGAATTGCTTAATTTAATTAATATTTAACTTTAGTGAAAGATTAATTCACATAGTCTTAACAAGCATGAAATTAAGATGTAATGTGATATTTGGATAGGCCTTGGCATGTTCCCTAACATATATTAAATTGAGGACATTTAGATAT
>JAOTQH010154225.1:0-15200 GCA_025631255.1 Cornus kousa
CCAGGGCTTAATGCGCTCAAGGGTTGGACCCTCGAGGCTTTATGGGCTTGGAGCGATGCCAGGGCTTAATGTGCTCGAGGGTTAGTTCTTCGAGGCTTTTTACTTTTCAAATTGCCACTAGGGATTTGGTTAGGGTCATATTGACTTGTCAACTTGCCATGTAAGCCTTTATTAAATGACACCCACATTTTGTCCCCCTGCACGTGCAACGAATCAAAATGTATTGTTGCGCGTGCAAGTCTAGACGGCTATGTCATTTATTCATTCGACGAAATTGAGCGAATACAAGATTGAAAGGTCGCCTTCAGTCATTAATGTGCCGTCCATTGTCGCTTCGATTTTGGGGTTTCCTGAGGTGAGGGAGAGTTTGCAAAGAGAGAGTTTGCAAAGCTTGAGATCTTTTACTTATGTTAACTTAGGCTTTGGGACCATTACCATAGTGGTTAAGAAGCAGGAGCTGAACAAGAAGGATTGACCTCTACCTAAGGTGCCACCGGATTTAGAATGGCGGCAAACCCTTTTTTTTTGGGGAAAAATGACATGTTTTGGCACTTTTCAACCAAGGTTGTGGTTGCTGGCGAACCACTAGAAGTGGTGGAATTGATGGAGGATGAGGCTGACATTAACTTAGCTCCGCGCATCCCTACAGACACTATTTTGAGATTCGGTTTTGAGCAAGGGAGGTACCCTTGGTCCTATATAAATTTCGTCAATCACATTAGCCCTGGCCATAGGTGGGAGGCATGGACTGATGCAATCCTTGCGAACACGGCATATAAGGCAACTTTGGCTACGATGACCCTTTTGCCTTGTATTAATTTGTTTCGCCGACTACACATTCCTTGTGATGTTAGCAGTTTATGGGAGCTGAGTTCGCGGTGAAGCTCGAGTTCGCACACTTTTATCACGGTGTGGGGGGAGTTTACACCCACTATTGAGGATGTGACTCAACTGCTAGGTTTACCCTTCCAGGGTGTGGAGAATCCTGGTTCTAGGGCGTTTTCCCAAAACGAGGAAAACTTGGCGCAAGACCTTGAAACAGCTTTGGACAAAACCAAGGACTTTAGAACACTGTGGGGTAAACAAGGGGTTCACAATACCACTAGGGGCAAAGGTTCGGGTAAAGTGACCCTTAGTGCTTTGGTGTGCTATTACTTTAGGGATTTTTCCCTTTCTAAGAAAGACCTTTCGAATAAGGGTAGAGAGGGGATTCCTAGTCCCTGGATTGATCATTCATCTGGCCTCATAGCCTATCTATTGTGCTAGCTATTGAGGTATATATTGGAGGGCACCCCTGAAGATGCTCCCTTACCGCGCCTTTTAGACCTCACGGTGAAGCTAGCGAACGGGGTGACAATGGCCCTCGCGCCCCTATTTCTAGGAACATTATACCATCGCCTTAATATGGTGGGGGAGGACATGGTGCGCTTTGTTGGTCACTATGTCCATGGCTCTTATGCATCTACCCTCTGCTTACAGATGTTTCTATATGAGAGATTTCAATCTTATACCCCAACCCCTGCAGACTTGGCTATGGACGAAGAGGTTGTGCGAGGAATGTGATGAAATGCGCGTTCCCTGCGAGGACGGCTGGGGTATGCCTTGGATCAAAGTTTCCAATTTGTTACTCGCCCTTATGCTGATGTCCTGCCTGGGGCATTGACTATGCCCATGTACTTTGGCAATGATGAGCATATTCCAGCAGGGGCTCATCGATTAAACGCAAGCGAGGTGTTCGTATTTTTGCTAGTCACCACCCCTGGTTATTTACCCGCCATATGGGAGGGTGGCCAAATATTGAAGATCTATAACCCTCACCGAGTGCCTCTACAATTCGGTTATGACAAGGGAGTGCCTTTGCAGTACATCTTTGCTGGGGGCGAGGACTCTTATGATAGCAGCTTCGCGAGGTTTGTAGTAGATCACATAGGACTGCTACGAAAAAGGGTTGGCGCTCTATTCTTGCCGGAGAGGGATAGAGTGCCTATGTGCATGGAGGCAACTCGCTCACTCTAGGCCATTGAGTTAGAGAGCTGGAAAGATTTTTGCTCCAGCCCTGCCCAGCGAGCGAAGGCGCTGGAGATATATGCGGGGGACTACTCATTGAGGCCCCTTATAATGTTTGACAAGGGCGTGCGTTGTAGCTTCGCACCTAATCTTGCACCACCAGCGGTGCAACAGGGGGAATCTTCGCAGCCTGCCGCAATGACATCAATTCCTGAGACAGAAGTGGCTTAAGCGCTTGTCCGTAGGCGTAAAACGAGGGCCACTTCCCGTACAAATGCTGGACCCCAGGAAGCGAGCGATTGTGAGTACCGCTAAGCCAGTCATTGTTACTGCAAGGGAGGAGAATGTAAGGCCTCCAACGCCAAACACATCTCGACCCATGGCATCCTCTAGCAGGATTCCACTCGTGGATGAGCCATCAGAGAGTGTGGATACTAACACTTCTTTTGAAGATCACAGGGATCAGCCTCTCATTGGAAAGCATGGCTCGATGGTTGTTGCCTTTGGGCCGAGTCAAGGTGGGGTGCGCAGGCTCCAATGTGTACGAGATAGTGGAAATGACACCACCATTCATGACGTAAGCTCTAGCGAGATATTAGCTTCTAATAGTGAATTTCCTAACTTACCTACTTTTGACTTTATACAAGCCTTAGGCGAGACTGTTCTACATTATTGAGCTCAGGAGGATACATCCACAAGAGCAAAAGAAGAAGAAATAGAAAGTTTGGCGTTGGATGTCTCGCCACTCATTGCCATACGAGATATGCATGTTCGCATCTACGCGGCTACAGTGGCAGAAATGATGCGAAAGTATACTACTGCGGAAGAGACAAGGCTTCCAAGAGAGCGAGAAGCTACTATTCGGGATGATGCTCTAACCAATGGTAAGGACCAATCTAAGTCCCCAAATCCCGTGGTGACAACTCATTCGGGTGAGCAGTTAAGTCGCCCAAGGGCAAAAATGTGAGGATGCCCTCTCAAGAGATATCTAGTGATGAAGAAAACAAAGAGACAATCCTAACCTCTCCTATAGAAGTGTGAGGGCCCTCGCAACTTAAAGAGGAAGGCCTAACAGAGCAAGCTTCCTTTGGGAGGGATGAAACATCTGATGGGGGAAGGCAACCTTCACCCTTAGAAACACAGGGGGCGGAGCAAACCTCCCTCGCAAATGAGGGAACATTACTAGGAGAGAAGGTGCAATCGTCACCGTCAACGGGGTTATAAGTTTCGCAAGATCTCCCTGACTCACAAACTGATGCCGATATGGTGGATGCTACGAGTGGTCAAATAGGGCAGGTCTCGCATCCAATTGATGAGCAGACCTCAGTGGGCCTTGAGATCGAGCCAATTGCTGCTCAAACGGGGTAGGCCTCGCCTCCAATTAATGAATAGACCTCGGTGGGCCTTGGAGGTGAGCAAGTTGTTGCTGCTAGCATTGGGACTCAGGGAGAAAATGGCTTAGAGCCACCTGCTGCCAATGCAGAAGTTGAATGGATGGGTATGCCATTCCCACGTGCCTATGTAAATATGCTCGAGACAACTTTTTCTCACCATACCGAGGTGTCATAATTTTTGTCCTCATGCCATGCTCTTGTACAACAATCAATGTACTTGTGCCTTGGCAAAATTTTGGAAATTTTTATTAACATTAAACAAGGCTCGACCAATAAGGACCTCGTAAAGGAGGCCACACTCCTATTGGATGATGTTCAGAGGCTCAAGGTTCCTATTTCATGGTTGCGAAAGAGGCTATTCGTGGTTGAGAAATGCCTAAGGTAGAGACTTCTTGCACTGCACCTCCAAGAAACAAGAGCTCGCATCGAAAGGTTAGAAGGGGAGCTTGCACAAGAGCGAGAGAGTATAGCAGTGATGGTGGCACACTCACTGGAGCTTAATGATGATTATTCGTTCTATCCTCCTACGTAGACTAGGCTATCTCTTTCTTTCTTTTTTTAGTTTTTGGATGTAATAGTCAATAATCTTACAAATGTAATTATGGCACTTATAAATGTAATTGAAAATATTGAATAAAAGAAGTATTGGTACATTTCGTGTTTTCTTTCTCCCCCCCCCCCCTTTTTGTTTAATGAAAAGAAAGGTTAAGAGGATAACATCGTACTTGTGCAAGGAAGGGATTTTCTTACAAGATGAATAATTTGTTACAGACTCTTAACAAAAGTAGGGTTTTGGCCATACATTGTTAATTGGGCTGTGATCTGAGCCCTCAAGAGTGCAATAACCACTATCACTAGATGTTCTTACCATATAAAGGTCCTCCCAATTAGGTGAGAACTTGGGAGCTAAGAGAACTCACATGATGTGTGGGGCAGCCTTAAGAACAAGCTCACTTGATTTGAACTGTCGAGGCTGGACATGTTTGTTGTACGCTCGCGCCATGTTGCGATGATACTGCTAGAGATGTTGAAGGGCTACCTCGCGTCTTTCATCGAGGGCTTCCAATCCACTATCGCAAGGTGAGCTGTGTCGCGGGGATTGCAACATCTACTGGTAAGACAACCTCCGTTCAATAGATAAGGGAGAATGGAGTCTGACCGGTAGACCATTTGCTGGAAGTGCGATAGGCCCAGAGCGCCATAGGCAATTGATTAACCAATGTGGTAAGGCTTTCTTCAAGGGTTCGACTTAGGATTTAGAGGATGTTTTTGTTTGAGGCTTTGGCCTGGCCATTACCTTGCAGGTAGTAAGGCGATGAGCGGTTATGCTGGACATTATATTGCGTAAGCAGCCTTTTGACCTTGCGATTTAGAAAAGGAGTACCATTGTCTGTGAGGAGGCAATAAGGAATCCCAAAGCGACAGATGATGCTTTCCTATAGGAAGACACTGATAGCCCCGCCGGTTACGTGTTTTAGGGGGGTGGCCTCAATCCACTTAGTGAAAAACTCCTTTGCAACAAGGATCCACATGTGTCCTTGCACTGATGGGTGGATTGGTCCAATGAGATCTAGTCCTCATGTGTGGAATAACCAAAGGGCCTGAATGGGATGGAGGGCCGTAGCTGGAGTATGAATTTGATGATGGTGGTGTTGGCAAGGCTTGCACTTTTATACGTGAGATTTAGTATCGCACTCCATAATGGGCTAATAAACTCATTTGCATAACAAATGAGTAAAAAGCTTATATGCGCCTTGATGCTCCAATTGGTGGGCCGTTTTGAGAACCTCCACTATTTCACTTTGAGCCAAGCACTTTAAATACGCGTCATTGAGCATATAGTAAAAAAGCTCGCCACCCTTGAGCTCGAACCGTGCAGACTTTCTTCTTATCCTTGCAGCTGCTTGCTTGTCTTCAAGGAAAGTGCCATGTGATAGGAACTCAATAAATGGGCGACGCTAATCAGTGACATTGAGAACACAAGACTCTATCTCATCCATCATGGCTTGACATTGTGGGCAGGTGTGCTGAAGGGCATTGGCCTGTACTACCATGTCTGGCCAATAGTAGCCTTAACACTGGAGTCATCGACATAGCGCGAGGGTTAGCACAGTGCTACTCATGAGTCATTTTGAGGGCTACTTCAGCTTCTTGGGGTCCAAACATCTAGCCAATGTTCCACAGGATAGGAAGAAGTATAACAACCCTTGCAAGAGTTGGAATGATTTTAATTACGCGACAGGTAATGGTCTTGCCATTTACTTGAGTTGATTAATGATTGAGGCTCGCCAGTCATTGTTTAGAATAATCATAGCTGGGAAAAACTCAGTGATGGTAGCTGGGCCAATGCGTCTGGTGATGTGGACTTGAGTCGTGTCATCTGCGATTGTTAATTTAGAGGCCAATGTGGTAAGCGCGTCCGGATATCGATTACTGGAGCGAGGTACTTGCGCGAACCAGACGAAAGGGAATCTAGGGAGGGGCCTCTGAATGATGGTATGGTAAGATGCGAATGAAGGCTCGCGAATAACATACTCGTCGGTTACCTATTTAAGAACTAGTTTGGAGTCCCCACAGATGCATAACTTCAAGGTGCCTTTGTCAAGGGCTACGAAGAGGCCAAGAATTAGCACCTCATACTCAGCTTCGTTGGTAAAGCAGTGGAAAGCGAGCTTGAAGGCCGTTATAACTTGCTGAGCTGGAGATGTGAGGATGATCCCTGCTCCTCCCTCTTACTAGTGAAGGACCCATCAAAAGCAAGTTGCCACTCACCATGACTGTCCTATATGGCGACCACCTGGAGCTCGTAGTGCGTTGTCAAGGGGCTCGTGCCTTTGTTCTGGTAATTGGGCGAGTAGATCATCCATAGCTTGACTCTTGATACCTCATGGTGTATAGCATGTAATATCTAATTCTGAGATGGCAAAGAGCCATCGTAACGCCTTTCCAGAGATGATAGGCTTGGAGATGAGGTGTCTATACGGGTCGCACCGTGTGATCAAATAGATGGGGTGGTCCATAAAATACTGTCTGAATTTCTATGTTGCGAAGACAAGCGCTAAATAATAGCGTTCAATGGCCGAATAACGAGTTTTGGCTTCTCGAACAAGTTGACTGAGATAATAGACTAGGCATTTCTGTCGCTCAACCATTTGCGCGAGAAGGGCGCCAATAGACTTGTCCATCGAAGTGGGGTCGAGTAGCAAGGGTTGTTCCTTGATAGGTGGGTGCATTGTGGTTGAAGAGCTAAGGATGGACTTGATCTTCTCGAAGGCTGTTTGATGAGCTGTTGTCCAAAATAATTTGGCGCTGCCTTTGATCAATCAGCTAAAAGGGTGAGAGACTTCTGTGAGTGTTGGTATAAACCTACGCAAATGTGAAACCTTGCCAAAAAAACTCTTAAGCTGCTTGAAGGAGGGAGGGCGAGGCATGTCAAAAATTGCGCGAGCTTTGGTATGGTCAAGGTTAATCCCCTGACGATACACTGAGAACCTAAAAAATTGCCCCGACTTACCCTAAATGCACACTTAAGGGAATTCATGCGTAGGTTGTACATACGGCATCTTTTGAAAACTTGGCGTAGATCCTGAAGATAATCCTCTTGCTGCCTGGACTTCACCACTAAGTCGTTGACATAGTCCTCAACTGTGTGATGTAGCATATCATGGAAAATGACAGTCATAGCTTTCTGATATGTGGCACCTGCATTCTTCAACCTGAAGGGCATTATAGTATAATGGAAATTGCCAAGTGGTGTTTGAAATGCAGTTTTGTGAGCATCTTCTTCGGCTATCCGTATTTGATTGTAGCCACTGTAACCATCCATAAAGGAAAAAATGAATGTCCGGCCGTTGCGTCAACTAACGTATCAATGATTTTTAGAGGGAAATCATCTTTTGGACGCGCCTTGTTGAGATCATGAAAATCAAGATGCGAATTTGACCATTCTTTTCTTCATAGGAACAATATTTGCTAACCAAGTAGGGTGCAAGATTAGTCTAATGAAACCTGCGAGAAGCAAGTTTTTAACTTTTGTTTTGATCTGAAACTCAAGCTCTGGGCGATAGATTCGAGGTGCTTATTTGACAGGGCGCGAGCTCAGTATGTGCTGAGATGATGTGTCACAAGCTGAGGGTCTAATCCTGGCATTTCACTATAGGTCCGAGCGAAAATGTCTGAAAACTCTTTCAAAAGGCAGATGAGGCTGTCTCGCAACGACAGGTTCAGTTACGGGGAAATGAAGGTGATCCGCGGCTTTTGTCCAAAAGGGGCAAGATTGACTTTCTCGAGATCCAAGAGCTGTAGTTGTTCCACTTCCGTAGGTGTGGGCTCAACAACTAGGCTGGCCGAAGCTGAGACTGCACATCGTCATAAACGGTAGACATATCACCCATCTGGCAATCAGACCCGCTTGCATTCTCGAGGGGCAGTGGATTCTGTACTACGGCGAGGTACGTACAGTTGTGGAGGGTAGAAGATTCCTTGATGTACTTCTTCCCACTTCGGAAGTGGGGTGCGAATGATATTCACCTCACCTTCTTTATCCTCATCCTCTAATTCATCAAAGAATAGTGCCTCAGCAAAGTGGGCTTTATGCTTAGCAAAAGGCTTATTGGAGCATAGAATAGTGATGACCCTGTTGCCTAGTATGCCCTTAAAACATTAATGATAGGTTAAAGTCACTATGCCAAAGCGGTGCATCCATGCCTGCTCAAAGAGCACGTGATAGGAAGTGTCGGCCTTAATGATATGGAACTAGGTGGGAGCACGAAACTTACCGACTGCTAAATCAACATTCACATAACTGAGGGTCTGGTAAGATTCATTGCCGAAACCATATACTTCGATGGCCTCCTTGACAAGGCGATCCTGGGGCAAACCAGCTTTCTGGAAAGTTGTCCAAGGTATGATATTAATGGAGGATCCATTGTCGAGAAAAGCCCGTCGAAACTCCCTACCATTGACTTATGTGGTGACATAGAGAGGATGATTTTGAGGAGTAGACACTCTCTTATCAGATTCAGATAAGGAAATAGTCAACGGGGCATGTTGAGAAGTGTGTTAACTCGACGAACCTGCTACGCAGCACTCTTCCTTATGTTATTGCGTCTTTAAATGCGGGGGATTGGTTTTTTTAATCTCATTATAATAAGTGACCATAGCCACACCGTGGTGGCGAGGATAAGGATTGCACCGCATATCCTTCGGTGCGGTCAACTCGAGATAACCACCCTCGAGTCGTTGTTGAAAGATTCGCCTCAGGGTTCTGCAGGCACTTGTGGGATGTGAGGTGGCTTGATGAAAGATGCAGAAATTGGGATTAGCGCGATCTTGTACAGTTGGCTCCTTGTGAGGAACAAGTAATGCGACCACACCGTGCTTGACCCATTGCTCAAGGGTGCTGGCAACTTCCTTCATGTGCACCGGGAACGGGGGATAATCGTTGGTTCGCTCAGTTTAAGGTCCCTTAGCCTTTGTATCTGCCACACGGCGCTTCTAAGCTCTGTCGTTGTGAGAAGCGACTGGTGTGTTTTTGCGGGTGGCCTGTCTAGCGACTTCTACTCTGGGAGGTGCAAGGTCCTTACAAATGTTCCATATAGCTATGTTGAGGTCGCTGAAACTGTTGAGTCCCAAATTGACCAAGTGTACCCTGTAGGTTCTGCTCATGCCTTGTATGCAGATGTCAACTAGATTTCTCTCGCTGCTACCCTCAAAGTATTCCCTCGCGCGGGCTTGGAAACGAGAGATGAACTTAAGGGGCTCCTCGTGGGGCTCTTATGTTTCTTTGGTGAGGGAGAAGGTAGTGACCCGCTCGATGGCTTGGCCAAACTTGGCATGAAACTTTTAGGAAAGTTGTTGCTATGTGGTAATCGAGTCTGGCTTGAGGCTTCTAAACCATCTGTAGGCGAGCCCTGTGAGGAACTTGAAGAATTCTCTTAAATGCAGGACCTCGTCATGGCTATGCTGGCCTAGAGACTCTACGAATCTCTGTAGGTGTTCATCAACACCCCCTTTGACACCATCATACTTAAGAAACTTCAGGATGATGTACCCTTGTGGGTACGGAGTCTGAGCAAGGCTTTTTGGGTACGGAGGCTCGGTACATAGTACCAACGCGTGGGCAGCAGATAGGGCATGTTTCATGAAAAAATCCCATAAAACGGATTCAGTGATATATTCAAGAGAAGGGCTGACCGGAGGCACAACTTGCTCCATGGTAGGCTTTGGGGCTCCTTAAGCCTGCGTTGGTAGGTACCACAACAGCGGTACATGAGTGAACGAACTAGTTGGTTGGTCGTGCTTAGGCAGAGTCACTCCGGCTAAAGAGGCAGTCCTGACCCGTGCACTTTGCATGATCATGGCTTCCAGTCTGTCAAGGCATTCATTAAAATTACGGTTAGACTGCATTAGTTCCTCATAAATGGAAGGGGTTGTTGAACTTTTCGGCAATTTGACGTGAGGTGCACGAACGTTGGAAGCATCTGACGGCACCTGAGAGTGGAGGGGAACATCACCGTCTCCCCCAATAGAAGGCTCTGAGTGAGGAGTCGGTATATCCTGTGATTCCATCTGCTTGTACTGATATCCCCAGCGGAGTCGCCAAAATGTAGGGGTTCTTTTTTGATCAAACAATAAATAATTATACAATGGTGATATCAGAAATACAAATATAAAGGAAATAGAGGAAATGCTCAGTGTAGGAGGAGGAGAAAAAGACCAATTATCAAGATTAAGATGGTGGTAGGGCAAGTATACAGTATCTTATGACAGCTTCCCCATTGGTTGTTATCCAATGGTCCCTTTCGTTGTCAAGATTATATGGGTAATCCTGGGGGTTTAGGAGTCTGAAGGTTCTAATCCTTTCATCGAGTCTTGCACTATGTCGCCATGTCATTTCTCCCTTAATCAAGGGCATTAAATGTTGCTTGGCCGCTGGTTGGTCAAGCCTGACACAACATTAAATGTGATTTTAAGGTTTGCTACCATAATGTATATAATCCCATCATCTTGTTAATTGGGCCTTGCTGAAAGTGAAGGCACTTCTTGGTTTCTCATCCACCAATCCAAGATCCTCCTAAGCTTCCTAAACTTAGATTCCTTACAGCCGCGAAGTCCATACCTTCGTTTCATGCTATATATGAATCTGTAGCATTTTGATAGTGAGCCCTCTAAGGCTTCAATCCTTTGATGCAATATTGCCTAGTGTAATACCAAGGCTTGGGATGCTCGAGGATTGGTCCCTTGAGACTTGATATGCCTGGAATGGTACTAGGGATTGAAGTGCTCGAAAGTTGGCTCCTCGAAACTTGATGGGCCTGGAGGGATACCAGGGTTTGGGGTGCTCGAGGGTTGGTCTCTTGAGGCTGAATGGGCCTTGAGCAATGCCAGGGCTTAAGGTGCTCAGGAGTTGGTTCCTCGAGGCTTGATAGGCCTGGGGTGATACCAGGGCGCTGGGGGTGCTCGAGGATTGGTCTCTTGAAGCTTGATGGGCCTGGGGTGATACCAGGGCTTGGGATACTAGAGGGTTGATCTCTCAAGGCTTGATGGGCCTGGAGCGATACCAGGGCTTAAGATGCTCGAGTGTTGGTCAGTCGAAGCTTAATGGGCCTGGGGCGATACCAGGGCATCATACATTCGAGGGTTGGACCCTCGAGGCTTTCTAGGCCTGGAGCGATACCAGGGCTTAATATGCTCGATGGTTGGTCATTCGAGGCTTTTGACTTTTCAAATTGCCACAGGGGATTTGGTTAGGGTCGCATTAACTTGTCAACTTGCCATGTCAGCCTTTATTAATTGACACCCACAAAGCAAAAGATCTTAACGGTCTACCATTGTGCCACAACTATCGCAGCTATCACTGTTGAGCATGAAAAAGCCGATGGAGTTTGTATGGACAACTGGGTTGGATCGTCGGACTGATATGGGTTTCGCAAAAGCTTGGAGTGGGTTTCACGGAACTTGGTCTTCTCTGTCTTTTTAGTAAATTTTTTTCTTAACATCAGCTAAAAAAAGTAAGAGCTCTGATTGAAGATTAGCATTTGGGGGGGTGGTTTTCTAAATGAATTAAACCCTTTTAAAAAAAATATTATGTTTTAAAAAGACCTTCATATTCTAAGTCTGAAAACTACCACCACCTCCACCACCGTCATTGTCATCGCCGCCACCACCACCACTACTGTCGCCGCCGCCACCACTACTTTCACCGCCAACACCTCAACCACAACATCGATGCCAGCGTCACTACCACTGCCACCTTCTTTGCCTTTCACCACAACAACTTTCACCGCCACCACCATCGACTTCCACTTCCACAACCACCAGTCTTCCGCTACCACTACCTCCATTGCCTTCCCGCCGCCGCCTCCCACCACTACTGTCGTTGCCATCACCGCCACAATCACCACCACCACTTCCACCTTCCACCATTACCATAACTTCCTTCCACCACCACCACCACTTTCATTGCCTTCCACCCTCGTTAATGTCAACACTACTGCCTTCTACTATCACCACCTCCACTGGCATCCACCACTGTCATTGCCACCATCACTACCTTCTATCACCACCATATCTATCGTCTTCCATACCATCATTGCCACCACAAACATTGTCACCATTACTATCATCGTTATTGTCACCACTATCATTGCCTTCCTATTGCACCACCGTCATCGCCACTCGCCTCCTCCACCGTTACCACCACCGCCTTCCACTTCCACCACCATTGTCCCCGCCATCCACTGACACCCGCCATTTCTTTTTAAAAAATTAAAAATGAATGTTATTTTGTTAATTTAATATATTTGTCATCATTTCATTCAATTCTCGCACACCAAACAACATAAGAGTTATGATAAACAGTATGCAAGTCAAACCTCCACTCATCATTTTCCTAACATGAGCATTTCAATTGTCAAGAGCCTCATCTAGCCTTTATATATATATATATATATATATATATATACGCGCGCGCGCGTACGCATATACTCAAAAGGAGTTGAACATTAGACTTGATACTTCTCGAGACATTAGACCAAGTGACTTACCTGCTTGAGTCAACCCTTTAAAGTTTATATATATATATATATATATATATATATATTGAAAAGAAATTATCATTTTACTAAAAATGCTATTAATCAATTCAAAAAGAGAACTCTTTGACCTTTGACTTCGACTTGATCTAAGTTGGATAGCTGCGTAGCCCAATTGTTGGTAAAAAAGTATCATTTTTTCAAACAATATATTGATAAAAATTTGATAAAATACTTTTGAAAAAAATACCTTCTTTTCATGTAATATATTCATTAAAAATTAAAAATTAATTAATTTTTAAAATAAATTTATGCTAAAATTTTTTATTTAAATAATTATTTTTTTTCCTAAATGGAGGATTGAAATAATTAATTAAAAAAATAAAGGTAAATTTATGCAAATTTAATGAAAAATATCTCATCAAATTAGTATGAACTTTTTCATAATTTATTTAGATAAGAAAATATATTAAATGTAATTCAATAAGAAGAGGTATTATGGTTATTATGGTCATTTAATGAAATATAGTACAGTTCTTGAAGTATACTGTAACAAAATGAGATAATTTAATAGTACAAAATATAGTTGAACGGGAACTATGACCAACAACTACTCTAAAGAGGATGTCAACTAGAGACGATTCCGACAATGGCAATGAAAACCAACAAAGGCCCGATCTTTTCCTTTTTGTTTTTTGTTTTTCACTTTTGTATTTTTTTCTTAGCCTTTCTCTCCACCCACCAGCCACCAAAGATACACACATCTCATTGGGTCCACAAATTTTGATACTTGTAAATGCACATGTATTTGCAGTCACCGGCAATATGTTTGGCCCAATGGTATAACCTCCCCATCTTCAAAGAAGAGAGGAGGAATTCGAACCCTTGCGTGGACAAAAGAGTGTGTGTTTGTTTTACTATTCAAAAAAAACAAAAAACAAAAAAAGATTAGGATGGCAAGTAAGGAGCATTATAGTTTTATTTGCAAAACCTAATAGTCCAAAATATAAGATCATCAAACATTAATAATTCCGAGTGTCTTCATCTCTAATAGTCCAAAATACATTAATAATACCAGAAGTTTCTCATCATATCTAATTCCACATAATATTTGCAAAATTATATTCGTCATGGAATAGAAAGGACCTAGCTTCTGTGGGTACGCGGAACCAATGTCTGGCAGGAACTTACCTTCAAAAGGAACTTAACAGAAGCGCATCACTTTGGTTAAGTAGCTTCCACTGAAATGCAAAAGAAAAGAACAAGGAACAAAAATATTAGTAATCAGTTTAAGCAAATCTGAAATTAACCAACCAACACTAGATATAAAACGAGAAACTAATATATATATTTTTTTTATGTGGCATTTTTCGTGTGGAGTTGAAGTGTGATAAACAGGGGCGGAGCCACCTGTGGGCTAACCTGGGCTGTAGCCCAGGTCCAAAAAAAATTAAAAATTTACTATTACTACTATTTCCTACAGTTATAGCCCAGCCCTAGTTTCCCAATCCATGATAATGGCCCAGCCCACTAGCCCAGCAAACCATAACTATTCAGCGCTGAGGCTTACCCTTACCGCATACACGAATACATGATACAAATCATATAAGGGTTTGAATACTGAAACCCTAAATCCCATGAATCACCTACTTGAGTGAGTCCTTACAAGACCTAAACAAGAATTTTCGGAATTGGACCAGAAGATTGAAGACTTGAAGAGTAGAATCGTTAGATTATAATGGAAAAATCCGAAAATCATCTTGTAAGTGTTCAATTTTAGATTATAGATATATCTATATACATTTATATATATATGAATTTGTATATGAAATTGTGCATATTAAATCTATCTTTCAAATATATATATATATATATATATATATATATATTTGCATACTTTAATCTAGGGTTTCAATTACTTTAAATTTGGGATTTTTTTTTTTTTTTTTGGGAGAATTGAAACTTATGTTGTGTGTAGACTGTGTAGTTATAATAAAATAATGTTCTAACCACTCAAATACTTTCATATATATATATATATATATATATAGATGAAAGCAGAAAAATAGAGAGAAATTCAGATTATACGCTGTCAAAGTTTGAAACCAAAAACCCCAAGCCAAATTGATGATGATTAATTGAGATTAATACACAAACCCATAGAGGTCCACCGAAATTAACACAGAAAAAATAATAATATATATTTTTTTACAATTCCAATTTCAAAGCCCTGTTTGGTGCACCCAAACACGACATAGATGATTATAGAAGATCACAAAGCCAAAAGGTGAATGTTTTTTGATGGTGGTAACCGTGGTTTTAAACAGAAACACAGTCTCTGAATCATAAACCCACAAAACAAAAGTTGAATTTTATTTTATTTTTGACATACAATTACAAACACACCTACAATTTTCAAATTTCAATCTAGATAGACCAAAACAATACATAAATATACACATTTGACCAAAAAAATTTGCTCAACAATGATAAACAGTGAGTTATGTGAATAAGAGACAAATTATTGTGTTCAATCTTTAAATTTTCTTATCTTTAGCCCTCTCCACTTTGGAATCCTAGCTCCACCCCTGTGCATATGTGTAGTTATGGTACAAAGGTGTGAGAACTCAATTCAGGCCTGAAGAGTTACCATTTAGAATTTTATTTAAGGGGCTTCTGCCTCATCCCCTCCTGAAGAGATTTTTGGATTACGCTGAGGTTTGTTGTTCTCCAAAATTTGATATACCTGTGTTAGTTTAGCATC